>JAJOOG010004624.1:0-28211 GCA_029582565.1 Solanum infundibuliforme
TTTTTTTTTATGCAATGTTTTCTTGATAAAGAAAGTTTTAAATTCCTTATGGTTTTAGTGTCTATGCGATGAATGAATGCTAAGAGGCTTGTATTAGACCTCTTCGAGGTCGAGTACGCCGGTTACGACTAGGGGGTGCTCCCGGGTCGTGACACCTAGCTAATTGGGGAATTCTACCATTTGAAATAGAGGAAATTGGGGACTCCATGAATGAAAGAGATTCATGGATGAAAACTACAATACTTGAATCCAAATGCTAACCTTGAATAGAGAAATTTTACCCATACCTTGAAACCCGACGTGCAATCTTCTTCTTCTTCTTCATGTTTTTTGGAAAGAGACTATTTGGAAGGAGATTTGATTTCTTTTGGCGAATTTGGAATAATGAATTAAATGGGGTGAATTTTGGGGTAAAAAGTCTTATATAGGGGTTCTAAATATAGGCAAAACAACATAGTATAAGAATTAATTAATTAGTAAAAGACCTAACTACCCCTGAAAATTGGCTGACAACAGTGACCCATGACTTACCACCGCTGAACCATGGGTGGACCTACGGTCCATATTGCACGTTCGTGGTTGGGTGTTCTGGAACTTGATTTTGGGTGCTTCGAACTACGGATCGTGGACCCACCTACAATCATTAGGTACAGTCGTGGTCCTAGGCCGGGATAAATTTTTGGGTGGCCAACCAACGAACCACCTACAATCATTAGGTACAGTCGTGGTCTGTGGTCCTCGTGGGTAGCACCTGTAGGTCCTGAATTTTTGGTTCATTACGCTCTTTCAGATACATGGTGTTACAACTACAAATATTAAACCTTAATGTTTTGTTAACCTGTTTCTAATGTATTGGTTCGTTAGGTGTGGTTTTGCAGATATGGCAAGACCAAAAGTTCCCGATTGGAACCAACCACCCCGAAAGAGAACACGGGGAGTAGTTATCTCTGAGGGAGTTGCCCCAACATGAGAAACACAGCCCAAACGTTTTCCGATAGGGGAAAGGTACAGGTAAATAAAAGGGTCCTACAGAGACGAGTCAGGTTGAGAGCAGCTTAGATTACTTGGGAATCTACGACACCTACCTCACCACGTCATAATCTGATCTTACGGATAGCTGGCGGTCTAGACCACTTGCCTTTGTATCCGAGATAAAGGATGATCAGACTCTTTATAGGCAACGAGCTAAGTTGCACTCCAAAGCACTACGTGATCTGGCTAGACTACCAGTTATTCCGACACCACCTCTTTCTCCAGCATAGACTGTTGAGCAGACACCACCAGTGCCCCCGAAACAGGCACCTCAACCTCGATCGATGAACAAACTTAAGTTTGCCGGGTTGAGGATGATTCTAGTAGAAAAGAGGTTGTCTGCAGATGGAGTGGTGGATAGGTATTCAAATGTGTGGCACACAATTCGGTTCCACATGTTTGAGAGATTCACACAATCCCGAGGCTATTACATACGTTCTTGCGTCTGGGAGCTCTACACATATGAGAAGTTCGTCCCAAAGGGAAAGAAGAAGGCCAGCTCATTCACACCGGTTGATCATGTAGTGGTGCATGGTAAAATGGTTAAATGTAGCAGTACATACATTAATTAGGTGTTGAGTTGTACCATGCGTGTGATTCATTTCTTGGAGGACCGGATACAAAAGAAGACCCTAGATGACCTAAGTTCGTGTTTGGCTCCTTTGGTGCTTGATATTACAATGCCATGGATCGAGCCAAGCATCCAGATTGAGAAGAATGACCTAAATGTAGTTGCACGGTACTGGTTCAGATTCATTAGCAGCAAAATAATGCCATCCCAAAATGAGTCAACTCTCCAGCATCCAAAGGCAGCTTTGTTGGGTTCTATTATTGACCGGGATTGACTGAATCCAGGTTGATCATTGAGCAGGAGATGGCCATGAGGTCCAAGTAGAGCCAGACATCGCTCTCTCTCCTGGTGCTGATCATGGAATTTTGTCGGCATGCTCGATGCCCTTTGTGGCGAAGATGGATGCGGAAGTGAATTTTACTGACATACACTTCCCGGAATTTTTATGTAGATATGCTTGACACTGATACAGTCCCTCCCGCTCAAGTTGGTGAGCCTTCAGGTACCCCTAGTACTACTCATTTTGCTCCTTCTTTGTCTTCTTCTACTACTACTACTGCTGCTCCCCCTATTGACACAAGCGATGCTCTACAAGATGGGCCATCTCGCCCAATTAACCGATGTACGTGCTTCATGGTTCGAGGCAGAAGTCCCTGGACTAATTGACATGGCTATTACTGCCGCCTTAACTCCTATCCGAGATGAGTTGAGGAAGAACTAGGAATTGATCACCTCAGATGCCCTAGCCTTAGAGGCCTTCACAGTACGAGTTAAGGCATGTGAACATTGAGGTCGCTAGTCATCCGATGTCACGGCCTTGAGAGTCGATGTTTCTAGTTTAGACATGACGTCGATGAGCTAAAATCCATAGATTTGTTTATGTTGTTCGGCACGATGGACCTTCCTGAGGATCTAAGTATAGAGATGTCGGCTATTTCTGAGATCCCTCTAGCTACTACGACTGGAGATGCTACTATAGCTGATGATGATTCTGAGTGAGCGCCCCCGAGACTGATGCTGAGGTGCATGGGACCTGTGATGTAATTGTGTACATGGAGGATCTAGAGGGTGAGATAATGAAGACGCCCATGTAGGCCTCTCTTAGGGATACTTCAATGATTTGCTCTAGTGGAGCAAAGATTGGAGATGAGCCAAACACTGATACCCAGATTGAGAGACCCTAGATGTGCAGCGTTCACATCAAACATAGCCTGAAAGAGGGATCTTGACACTCTTTTAGTTTTACTTTTGAGAAAGTTTATTTATTTTACTTTGGGGACAATGGTAGGTTTTGTTTAGCGGGGTGAGGTATTTTCATGCCTGCCCCTTTTGGGTTTCATTTACCTTTTTGGATGCCTATTTTTTAGACTAACGGTTTTGGTTTTTAATGTGAATGTTTGTTTTTTATCCGAATTAAATTTCATCTCTTGATTTTTGTGTTGTAACTGTGTGGTTGTTCTCTTGCATATTTGAGTATCGGTGATGATCAATATCGATTACTTGAATACTACTCTTGCTTGAACGATATATTTGTGGAATACCAATGAGGTATTTGAATTGCATAAGTCATGTGTGAACTCATAAATCTTATTGTGACTAGCCGATTGTTGAAATGAGTTTGGTTATTATCGTTGCACGCTAGCTAAATTTGTAGATATTTATGATTGTATTGAATGTCGTGTGTTGTGAGATTTTCTTGAAGTATATGCTTTCTGATACCTAGAACTTTCCCCTGTTGTCCAGTTGACTAATGTAGACGAATGATACAGATGATCTTATGTGACACCCAAACTTAAATATAGGGTTTAGCATGTTAGAACATCAAGGCATCACCTCTCAAGGAGTTCCCAAGGCCCATGAAGAGGCCCCTAAAAAACTGCCCAAGATAGTGACCTACGATAGGACCCACGCCCTGTGGGATGGTCGACACCTTGTGGTAAGGGTCCATGTATCCAAGACTTTGTTGCCAACGCGCAGAACCCAAACCACGGTTGACCAGCAAGGACCGTGGATCTACCCACGGCCCATAAGCGTGGTCTTATGGATGGGACAAAATGGGGCAGTTGGGCGGTTAAGTTTAGGGGTACTTTGGGGTTTTTCGGTTTTAATTAGGATTAAGTGGTGTCGTTTTACCCTAATATGGACCACCTATTTAAGGCTTTAGACCCCTAAATTAAGTCATTCTAAGTCATTACTTCAAGATACCAAAAGGAACCCAATTCACTCTCAAATATTCTCTCTCTAGGAAGTGAAGAAAAAGAAGAAGATGGTTAAAATAGGTCAAGCCAAGTCTCCATTGTTCCAAGATTGGTAGGCTTTGTAATTAAGGTATGATGGCTTATTCATTCATGAATTCCTTTCATCCTTGAAGCCCCCATGATTTCACCAATTTAGAAGATGAATTCCCCAAGTCAAACTAGGGTTTTCTCTAATGTCATGGGCTATGATTCAATATAGTGGATTGTCAATGTTTGTGATTGTTTATGATGGAATTACATGATTATACATGTATTCATACTTAACCTATGATTCCTGAGTAAATTTGATATAGTTTGATTTTATGCCATGAAAGGGGAAATTGAGGGCTTAGATGTGATCTTTTAGGATTGATCAATTACATTATAGATTGCTTGAGATAGAAGCACGTATACATTAATTTCTAAGAGTAAAGCTTGTAGACATGAATTGACTAAGATCAAGTATGCATATGTAATTATTACTAGTAGGGCTTGAGAGTAAAGCTAGCATGACGAGTTAACACTAGTAAGGCTTAGAGAGGGAAGCTATATGATTAATGTTGAATTGTAAAAAAGTATTGTTGTGGAAGGTTTACCCACATGAACTATATTATGAATGTATGAATGTCTTATAGAATCTATGTAAATGTTTTCAGAACACTTTGAGAGTAAAATGTTAATTAATATGATATTGATGATGTGTTGCTTGAAAGGACATTCTCATGAACACATAATAAACATGATGTGAAAGGTTTTCTCAGGTAATGAAGATTCTAAGGTTGAAAGTGTTTCTCACCTAATCAAATCTAATTATTAGCACCAAGGGGATGTTCAAATGAGATGGGAGTCTTTTACATTAGTTGAGTCCAGCCTTCCCCCGTATATCTCATGAGAAGGGGACCTTCTACATCCGTTGAGTCCGAGTTTATAGTAGCAATCTCTGTATCCCTTCATTAATAGCTTGACTTCATAAAACAAGACCGTGCATCGTAGCTTAAGGTAGTTGAACTCTTGGATAGCCTTGGATTAAGTAATTGTACCCTTCCAATGTAACTTGAACTAGCATAATAGAATGCTTGCATGATAGCTTAACTTGGTGAGGCCACACCACTTCATTATTTCTTGGATTGAGCAATAGTACCCTTCCTTGAGTAGCTTAGACTTGCATGAGAGTGTGTTTTCCATGATAGCTTGGTCTAGCATAGTAAGGTGCTTATCCTTGATAGCCTTGAATTGGTGAATCTTAACCATTCATGAGAAATGATGTGTCATGGATAAGTAGGGGGATACTCTAGCATAACTAGTAAGAAGGACTGAAGAGGGACAAGTCCCTAATCAAATTAGCATGTGTATGATGTAACAAGATTACTTGAAGGCTGTATTGTAAGTATTTTTCGATATGAATATATGCTTAGCTTGGATTCTGGCTATAGTTTCCTTCCTTGATATATGTGACTAAAGGTGAATGATCCCTTGTCTTTGAGAAATAAACTAAGAATGAGATAAAAAAATGATGAATATGAATAAGGGCCTAAAATGGTTTGCTTAGCATGGGTGAGATTTGTGGCATCTTATCCATGCATTGCACAAGCATTCTTTGAGGGTGCTTATGAAGTGCCTCGCTTATGCTATATTGATCTAGATTCATTAATTATGTCTATGACTATGTTGTTGTCTCTTATGCTTATAGCCTATGCCTTATGTTGATATCTCTTATGATTTTGGTATATGTCTTATGTTGACTAATGCCTTTATTTTGCTTCTGTTGATTATTTAAGCTAGCCATCATATTTAGTACATTATTGTACTAACGCATACTCTTGCCTACATTCTTATCAAATGTAGGGTCCGACGATATTGACTTCCATTCTCGTGGCTAGGATCATAGTAGAAGCAAGCAAGTGAAGATTTGGTGAGTCCTCATAGCATCGAGGACTTGATGACCTTTCCTTTTATGTCTTTCCTTTATGCTTAGACTTTTGTATGGGCTGTGTCCCAAAACCATTCAAGTATTAGATGGTTTAAGACAATGTTAAATACTTTTGCTTCGTTCTATGAGACTTTGATTGTATTGGTAAAATGTTTTAAATTTTTGCACTTTTCTATTTTCTAATGTTATGATATGCTAAGTGGCTTGTATGAGGCCTCTCAGGGTCTTGTAAGCTAAGTTACGTCTAGGGTGTACCCCTGGGTCGTGACAAACTTGGTAATCAGGGCTCAAGGTTTAGAATGGTCCTGGATGTCTCAAACCACGTCTAGTAGAGTCATGATCATAAATGTGAAGCGCGCCATATTTATTAATGAGAAGGTATTGGATGTTTAGGAAACTTCATTTCTTCACTTCTCTAAGTCGTGTCATAGAGTTTAACACTTTAGGTCTATCTCCTAATAAGTTCCCATTGGTTTTCAGGATATGACTACTTGAAGGGCTGCTAGAATGATATAGGGAGACAATGCTAATCAAGAGGTTCTTCCTCAGGTTCCTCTCCAAGCTCCTCCTCAAGCTCTGATTGACCCATTGAATGAGAATATAACTAATGCGGAGCGTAGGACGGCTTTCCAAGTGATGGCTCAAGTCATGACAGCACACGCCAATAGAGAGGTGGTAGCCCTCGTGAACCCAAATATGGGTACGACAGCGTCAAGAGTGAGGGTTTTTATGAGAATGAACCCTCCAAAATTTCATGGCTCCAAAATGGAAGAAGACCCTCAAGAGATTATAAATGAGATTTATAAGGTGGTAGACATTATGGGAGTTACTTTGGCTGTGAAAGCGGAATTGGTTGCTTACCAACTCAAGGGGGTTTCACAAGTTTGGATTAACCAATGGAAAGAGGCTAGACCGGTAGGAATGGGTCCCATAGAGTGGGAGAGGTTAAAGAGTTCCTTTTTAGATAGGTTTTTACCTCTAGACATGAGAGAGGCTTTGGTGCTTTAGTTCATTAACCTTAGGCAAGGTAATATGAATGTTAAGGAATATGCATTGAGGTTCACCCAATTGTCTAAAGTATGCTCCATCACTAGTGGCCGACTCTAGGTCGAGGATGAGTAAGTTCATGTCGGGAGTATCCGATCTAGTAGTGAAAGAGTGTCTTATTTCCATGCTCATTGGTAACATGGATATTGCTCATCTTATGACTCATGCCCAACAATTGAACAGGCAAAACTAAAGGGGAGAGCTAGGGAGGAAAGAAGGTCTAGAAATGATGATGGTGATTCCTCTCATGAAAGCTTCGATGGACATGGTCGTTCTAGATATCGACAAAGAGTTTCCAGAAGAGACTCCTCCAATGCTTTTAAGTATAATGAGGATACGGTGTCTAACCCTACACCGCAAGGAATTAGTAGTGAGTCCCTATGGCCTACTTGTGCTAGATGTGGCAAAACACATGAGGGTAGGTGTTTAGCCGATAGTGAGGGTTGCTTTAATTGTGGTGAGAGTGGCCACAAGATGAGAAATGGTCCAAAGATGAAGGCTAAGGGTAAGCAAGTTGTCTTTAGTGGTTCGGATAGGAATGCTCCAAAGTAAAATAGGTTCTACGCTATCCAAGCTAGAGGTTAACAAAAGTGTCCTCCGAATGAGACTACCAGTAAGTTTTTTATGCTTTATTTAGATTCTGATGTTGCTTGTCTTTTATGACTTGATAGACTTGGTATTCTAGACTTTGTTGTTGTCCTTAGTATGAATGGGTTGTGTTATTCCTATTTGTATTGATTGTAGAACCCGGCTTAGTCATGATGAGTTTTGGTGTATGTTGATAGATTTGATTAATAGGGTGTTTAAGTAATGCCTACATGTGTTGGGTAAGTAGACTCCTCTAAAGAGTAGTAGTGTAATTCACCTTCACTTAGAATCCTCTTGTGTGATAGATGTGAAAGCTTAGTGGTAACTTGTTCTGGCCTTAGAATTGAAAGAGATGGTGCTTAGAAAGTCCACCTAGGATTTCTCCTATGGAGGAGATGGTGTTCATAGATAGCAAGGTTGTTGAAGTGTTCTTAATGTTCATGATTTGGGTTGCTAGAAATTCTCACCTTGAGAGGTGTAATGAGTTTTGGAGAGTTTAGTTGCCATTTTCTAAACCCATATGAGATCTTCGACAGACAAGTTATGAAATAGAAGAACAAGGATTGTTCCATGAAAGTGTTAAGGAGGGATCTTTTAGTGCGGGATTTTATGTTGAGGGTGCTACTTGGGAGGCCGAGGCCATTATGAAGTCCCGTTAACCTCATCTATTTATTTTACTCCTCCTTTAGCTTTAGATGATGAGTTCATCATGGTTTGTTCCTTGTTTGAAGGCATATGTGAAAGAAAATGAGTTTGCATGATTGATTTTCCTCATGTTGTAGTGCATTTAAACTTCATGAGATGAGTTGCGAAACATTCCATAACTTGGAGTTGAGAGATTCATCCTTGGATAAATGTTATGAGAATAGATTGCATATAGGCTCCATGAGATGGTGTTGAGCATGGTTTTAGCTTGGAGGTGGTACTTCCTCCTTGAACATGAGAAATGTTAGAATTGCATGCATTTTGGGTTTTTAGATGTAGTTCCTACCTTCCTTGTGATGGATTGAGCATGTTTATCTTAGAGTTGATGATTCATCTTCGGTTGTGTGCATTTAGAAGAGTTGCATGCATAATGGGTTGCTAGTCTAGAGTCATCTCCTTTAAAAAGTGCCTAGAATGCCATTCGAGGACGAATGTTCCCAAGGGGGAGATAATGTAACACCCCAAACTTAAATAGAGGGTTTAGCATGTTAGAACATCAAGGTGTCACCCCTTAAGGACCCATGAAGTGGCCCTAAGAAAACTGCCTAAGACAGTGACCTACGGCAGGACCTACGCCCCGTGTATGGGTCCATGCCTCATGGTAATGGTCCGTGGATCAAAGCATTTGTTGCCAACCTGCATAATCCAAACATTGGTTGACCAGCATGGATCGTGGGTCGACCCACGGACCGTTAACATGGTCTTGTGGATGGAACAAAATGGGGCAGTTTGGCGCTTAAATTTAGGGGTACTTTGGGGTTTTCCAGTTTGAATTAGGATTAAGTGGTATCGTTTTACCCAAAACTAGACCACCTATATAAGGCTTTATACCCCTAAATTAAGTCATTCTAAGTCATTACTTCAAGATCCCTAAAAAAACCCAGTTCTCTCTCAAATATTCACTCTCTAGGATGTGAAGAAGAAGAAGAAGAAGAGGGTCAAGCTAGGTCAAGTCAAGTCTCCATTGTTTTAAGCTTGGTATGCTTTGTAATAAAGGTATGATGGCTTATTCATTCATGGATTCCTTTCATCCATCAAGCCCCCATGTTTTCCCCAATTTAGAAGATGAATTCCCCAAGTCAAACTAAGGTTTCTTCTAATGTCATGGGTTATGATCCAATAGAGTAAATTGTGATTTTTTATGAATTTTACGATGGAATTACATATATTTAGTATTATTATACATGTATTCATGCTTAACATTTGATTCTACAGTAAATTTGACATAGTTGGGTTTTATGCCATGAAAGGGGAAATTGAGGGATTAGATGTGATCTTCTAGGATTGATGAATTACCATATAGATTGATTGAGATGGAAGCACATAGACATGAATTGATAATAGTAAATATTGTAGACATGAATTGACTTAGATCAAGTTTCCATGTGGAATTATGACTAGTAGGGTTTGACAGTAAAGCTAACATGATGAGTTAAGACTAGTAAGGCTTTAAGAGAGAAGCTATATGATGAATGTTTAATTGTATATTGTATTGTTGTGGAAGGTTTACCCATATGAACTATATTATGAATGTATGCATGTCTTAAAGAATCTATGTAAATGCTTTAAGAATACTTTGAGAGTAAAGTTTTAATGAATATGATATTGATGTTATGTTGCTTGAAAGGACATTCTCATGAATACTTAATGAAGATTATGTGAAAGGTTTTCTCACATAATGAAGATTCTAAGGTTGAAAGGCTTTCTCACCTAATCGAATCTAATGTTTAACACCAAGGGGATGTTGAAATGAGATGGAAGTCTTTTACATCAGTTGAGTCTGGGCTTCCCATGTATATCTCATGAGATGGGGACTTTCTACGTTAGTAGAGTTTGGGTTTCTAGTAGCAATCTTTGTATCCCTTCATGAATAGCTTGACTTGGTAAGAGAAGACCCTGCATGGTAGCTTGAGGTAGTAGAACTCATGGATAACCTTCGATTGAGAAATTGTACCCTTCCAATGTAGCTTGAACTAGCATAATAGATTGCTTGAATGATAGCTTGACTTGGATTGAGCAATAGTACCCTTCCTTGAGTAGCTTGGACTGCATAAGAGTGTGCTTTCCATGATATCTTGGTCTACCAAAGTAAGGTGATTTTCTTTTGTAGCCTTGAATTGGTGAATCGTAACCATTCATGAGAAATGATTTGTCATGGACAAGTAGAGGGATACTCTTCCATGACTAGTAAGAATGACTAAAGAGGAACAAGTCCCTAATCAAAGTAGCATGTCTATGATGTAAAAATATTATTTCAAGGAAGTATTGTGCGTATGTTTCTATATGAGATTGATTGCATGATGAATGCATAACATTGATTGTTGCTATATTTGCCTTCCTTGATATATTTGACTAAAGGTGAATGATCCCTTGTCTATGAGAAATAATCTAAGAATGAGATCAAAAGATGATGAATATGAATGAGGGCCTAAAATGGTTTGCTTAGCATTGGTGAGTTTTATGGGGTCTTATCCATGCATTGCACAAGCATGCTTTGAGGGTGCTTATGATGTGTTTCTCTTATGTTATGTTGATCTAGATGCATTGATTATGCCCATGACTATGTTGTTATCTCTTATGCTTATAGCGTATGCCTTATGTTGATGTCTCTTATGATTTTGCTATATGTCTTATGTTGACTAATGCCTTCATTATACTTATTTGTATGATTTATGCTAGCAATCATATTTAGTACATTATTGTTCTAACGCAAACTCTTGCCTACATTCTTATCCAATGTAGGTCCGGTGATATTGATTTCCATTCTCATTATAGAATCTTAGTAGAAGCAAGAAAGTTAAGACTTGGTGAGTCCTCAGAGCATCGAAGAATTGATCCCCTTTCCTTTTATGTCTTTCTTTTATGTTTAGACTTTTGTCTGAGCTATGTCCCAAGAATTTTCAAGTGTTAGATGCTTTGAGACAATGTTAAAGACTTCCGCTTCGTTCTATGAGACTTTGATTGTATTGGAAAAATGTTTAAATTTCCACACTTTTCTATTATCTTATTTTATGATATGATAAGTGGCTTGCATGAGGCCTCTCAGGGTCTTGTACACCATGAAATGTCTATGGTGTACCCCTGGGTCGTGACATCTTAGGCACAAATTTTTGAGAGTGAACCAAATTGCTTTAATACCTCTTTGTGACCACCTGGCACCATTTGAGCCTACCTTTTTCTTTGGATTAAACATGAACACAATTTGACCTCTCTGCTCCCCACCTAAAACCTTCATGGACCATTGAATCGTTTGAATAGCCAACTTAGGCAAAAAACCTATGTTGCGGGTGTGGTGAAAAATGAGGAAAGTCAAGAAATTCGTAAGAAACTCACCCTTGAAGGATTGTTGTGAAAAGGAAGGAACGCCTCCATATGTAAAAAAAGCAAAAGAAGGAAAAGTTTGGAAAAGAAAGTGCAATAAACCTTGTGCATGGATAAAAGAAAAAGGGGTGTCCAATGCTTAAAAGAACTTCAGGTGGATTGTGAAAATAAAAAGGAGTGAAAGAAAAGGAGAAGAACTAAAATGCAAGCCATGCTTCATGAAGGTAAAATTCACCAAGACAAAATGATCATACATTTACCCTTAGCCCCGTTATAAGCCTTGAAAGACCTTAGTGATCTTGATTGAGCTGAATATCATGTTAATTGGAAAATACGGGCAATCATATGGGGTAGAATCATGCATGTGTTTATCTTTGAAAGTGTTAGAGTTGATTTTGATTCCTTAATGATTTAATATTAATGAGCTTTTTGTAGGCATGTAATTGTTTTTGATGTGAGGGCATTCGAATACTTTTGTTGATCTTGAATTTTCATTTGAAGAAAGCATTGTAAGCTAGAACTCTAGTTGATGATGGCAAGTCACAGTTTCAAACTTGTAGTGCACAATTGAACATTGCATGGGTAGATTGAACCTCATGTGCATTAATGTTGAGTCTCGAGCAACACTATTTGTAAACAACTTTGTTAAACTGATTGATCTTATGTTTTACTTAAGGACAAGAAAAAGTTTAAGTTGGGGGTGTTGATGAGTCGGGGATTTCGACTCATTTAGGGCTTAATATTCAAAGTTTTAATGTCGTCCTTGACTATTGTATTCTCTAAACTGATGTTAAAATGCTAATTTTCAGCAATGAAGGCAAAGCATCAAGGAAAGGATATTACGGGGTAAAACGGAGTGAAAAAGCTGAAAAAGCTAAAGAAAAGCAAGATTGGTACTTGCCAAAGTAACTCGGCGAGTTTCCGAGTGGACCTTTAGCTCACCAAAAGTTCCAGCGGGACAACCCATGGATAAGATAAACTTGGTGATAGGATGGGTATTTTGGCGAATCGCCAAACAGTTCGGCTATAACAATTTAGCCCGTCAAAAATTACGGAGGAATAGGTAAAAAGGCAGGCCAAAAAGGTGAGAAGAAGAGTACTTGGTGCATCGCCGACTAGGTTGGCGAGCCCGACCTTGATCTCCTAAAGTTAGAGCAAATAGAGAATAAAAATCCAAGCCAAGGAGGCGATTGAAAAGGAATTCGGTGCATCGCCGATCAGGTCGGCGAGGCCCGACTTACTTTCCTAAGTGACTCAGAAGATGGATTTTTAGGAATGTATAAATGCAAATTTCAAAAGAAGAAAAGTGTTCCCACATTGTCCAGTTCTAGGGTTTTTATCCTCAAAAATTCTAAACATTGATTTTTGCACTTTTCGAGTAGAGATTTAGGGTTTGCTTGCTTTTGAACTTAAATCTAAGCATTTGGAGACTTGTTGATTGTTGCCCAACCTGATGGAAAACATAGTTGGTAAAAAATTCTTGCTCTTTATTATGTTTAGCTAAAACCCCCATCTTGGGTGTGTGATTATCTAGTTGAATGTTTCAATTATCTTATGAGTGTTAACATTTACTAATTTTATTGTTAATTTGAAGTGGGTTCAATTAATAGTTTGAATTTTAATTGATGAATTGTAGTTGCAAATGCAATTATAATTTAGTACCACCTCGATTACTAGACCTAGAAAAAAATTATAGAAATTTACTTGAACCAGTGAACCACGGCAGGGTTCACGGATCGTGATAGGGTCCACGGCCCATTGACTTGCCCATGGTCATGACATGGACTTCATCAGGCCCAGAAATCATACCACGGGAACCTTTACGGTCCGTGGTCTTGACGATGGGCCATGGTGGCATCCGTGAGTCTAGGCAGTAGCCCCCCCTAGCCAACCCTTAGACCCGCACACCCAAGTGAACACCACGAGGACCTTCTCGGTCCGTGGTCCTTAACACGGGTCGTGGTGTGGTCCGTTAAGGCTATCCAATAGGCCCCCAGACCTCAGCCCAAGGACCACGGGGACATTCACGGTGCATGGTCCCTTTCACGGTCCGTGAAAGTGGTCGTGGTCATTATCGTCAGCAGTTTATGTTAGAGGTCTTTTTGTTTTTTCGTACTTTGTTGGACACCTAAACTACGTCATTTTAACCCTAAACTACGTAGTTTTGGTCAGATTTAGCCTAGAAACATAACTAGAACTTACCTAAGTCAAAACTTTCATCAAAACATAGAAATCTAGAGTGTAAACAGAAGAAAGAGGGGACCAAACCCTAGTTCAAGAACGCAACAAGATTCCATCAGTTCTAGCCTCGAAATCGATAGATTTCTCCGTGGAATACGTCACCAGGCATGTGGGATTTCACTAGTGGGTTTATTTTGCCCATTAGGTCCCTAGAATTTAGTCAGATTCTTGATTCCCTTATTATTATTATCTAGACTTAGAGTTTCTTGAATGTTAGAATTGTTGGGTTTTTCGCTGTTAGAATTATCCAAATCATATTATATCATTATGATATTGTTTTGTCTAGATTCATGCATAAATTTAGAACCCTAGATATGTAGTTCTTTTAGTTCACGAATTATACATGCTAGGTTAGTAAATTCAGATATGTATAAACATGCTCAGATTTCGAATGCATTATTTTCAGTATATTAATGTGCATTCTTAGTTTGCATGTCAGTTTTGAGCTAACCAGTACTATAGTATGACAGTTATAAAATGTTAACTACCTAATCATATGGGAAGCTTAATATCGAGTGGACTAGGGTCAGTAACCCTCAAGTCCCAGAACTACGTGCCCCGTAGGTTGTAAGTCCCCTCTGTGGGCATCATTTTAGTGATCACGTCAGCATGCCTCCATACCTCTGGCAGGGTAAATTGGGTCCTCACGATGGGGCGTATACATCAGACTCCACATTTAGCTCATGTTGTTTATGTCGATTATTAGTAGCTCCCTTATAGTTCAATAATATTCTATTGCATTGACCATGTTACTAGTATAGATCAGTATTCAGTCTCAGCATGTTATAAACTTGGTCATTGCATTCAGTTTAGCCATGTTTAGTACTTTCGGTATCCTTATCATGTTATTGATTTATTGCTTGTTCAGTTCTGTTATTGTTCAGTTGTACTCTATCCTACATGCTCAGTACCTTTCAAGTACTGACGCATACTCTGCACTACATCTTCTTGTGATGTAGGTTCAGGTCCTCAATAGTCAAATCATGCATAGATCAGTTCCCGATATTCAGTTTAGCAGCAACAGTGGTGAGTCCTCATTCTTCGATGCCTAGTGACATAATTATTTTATTGCTTTTAGCTTTAGTTTCAGATTTGCTAGATCTAGCAGGGCCATGTCCCAGCATTTCTAGTCCATAGAGGCTTTATTTCAGACATGGTTAGTTTCAGCTTTAGTCTTAGAGTTTGATTTATCATTTGTACTCAAACTCATAGTATTTCATATATTCAGATTAGTTTATGGGTATTCCCTATCATTTCACTTTAATATGATTTAGTTTCCGCACAGTTTTATTGTTCAGTTTATCTCTTGTATGCTCATGATTATGATAGCAGGGTTAGCTTGGGGTCACTCGTGATCCTAGGTCCCGGGTTGTGTCCAGGGGGTAGCCTCGGGGTGTGAAAAACTTGGTATAAGAGCACTAGGTTTAAGTGTCTTAGGATGTCTGAAAAGCCGCACTGAGTAGAGTCATTTTCATGGGTGTTAAGTGCATCACATCTAATGAGAAGGAGGCTGCAAAATGTTTTGGGAAAACTTGAATCTCTGTATTACACTTATTATACGTAAGGTGTGATCTAATTCCTCGTTTTAACTGGACGTTTTGCATTTTCAGATCATGCCTCCTCATAGAGCTATCCCCAGGAATGCTAACGCTGCTCCTCCTGTCCCAGATGAGGAAGTTTCTAATGTTGAAATGCAGAACGGTATCCAGTTGTTGGCTCAGAGTGTGACCAACAAGAACAATCAACAGGTTCCAGTTCTGACGAATGCTAATGTTGGGTCAACTACAACTAGAGTGCGAGATTTTGTTAGGATGAATCCTCTTGAGTTCTTAGGATCGCAGACTAGTGAGGATCCCCAAAGCTTCATTGATGAGGTCAAGAAGATCTTTGGAGTGATGCAGGTAACTGGAAATGATCGGGTTGAGTTGGCATCTTACCAGCTTAAGTATATAGCTCACATTTGGTATACTCAGTGGAAGCAGAACAGGAGTACAAATGCAACTCCTATCACTTGGGAGTGCTTTAGTGAGACCTTTCTGCATAGGTTCTTCCCAAGAGAATTAGGAGAGGCAAAAGCTCAGGAGTTTATGAATTTGAGGTAGGGTTCTATGACGGTCCAAGAGTATGGACTCAAGTTCACCCAACTCTCTATGTATGCTCCTCACATGGTTGCTGACTCCAAGGCTCAAATGAACAAGTTCATGTATGGGGCATCTGATCTTGTGAAAACAGAGTGTAGAAATGCCATGTTACTTGAGAATATGAACATCTCTAGGCTCATGAATCATGCGCAGCAGGTTGAGAGTGATAATCTAAGGGAACATGCCAAGGGGAATAAGAAGGCTAGGATAGACAACTATGACTATTCTCAATAGAAATTGGGTGGTGGTAATCGCTCGCAGTTTCAGGAGAAGTCTTCAACTCCAGTACCTTCAACAGATAGTGTTCCATCCTCCAAATTCCATAATGATCAGAAAGGTAGGGTGTCATGCTCTAAGAATTAAGGTAGTGCTTCAGGCACCAGAACCTACCTAACTTGTCCTAAGTGTGGTAAGAACCACCCGGGCGAGTGCCATGCAAGAAACTACCTACGGGGCATGTAGTTAAGGGATACAAAGATTGCTACTAAAAACCCAAACTCCACTAGGTGAGGCTTCCATCTCATGAGACACACTTAGGGAAATTAATACTCTTCTAGGTGAGAGATCCCATGTGGGAAGCCCAAAGTATACTATGTGGGAACCTCCATGAAAGACCAAACTAAACTAGGTGGGAACCTCCATCTCATTTCAATATCCTCTCAGTGCTAGTCATAAATCCCACAAGATAATCATTAAGTCTCTACTTGGACTCAAGTTAATGGAAAGGTATTCTTGATCACCAACCAATGCAAAATACCTCTTTTAGACCATGTGTGAGCAACTATCACAATCCATGACCTAGGTACAAAGGCTTTCTAGCCTTAGTTTCAATTAGTTAGGATAAGTCCTTCAACCCTAGAACCATTACTATGTGAGAGGTATTTTAGGTTAAGTTCATATTCATTTTTAGTATCATGTCTAGAATTCTCCATTAGACAAGGATATTATCATGAACTTAGCGATCCTACCACTTCCTACCATATATGATTCATATGGTGAATTAAGTAGGTAAAGGTATCTCAACCAAATCATATTCATTAGCCTTGGACTCATATGTAGGTTTTACTCTCAAAACCTTAGGATCTAAAGTTAATCATATTAGCTTCTTGCTTAAGCCCTAATGATCATTATTCATTACTATGACTCCTCATTCTCAATGACTGTACATCATGAAAGCATAATATGAACCTAGATTACTAGACATTCAATCACATTCTTTAATACTAGGCGATTCTAGTCATAATTTGCCTTAAAGGTTCAATTTCATCTTTACAAGTAAAGATCAATCATGAACTATAGAGTCTAGTTTAATTCATGTCTAGGTATTCCTAATCTTGATCAATTACTACACACTACATTGATTTAGGAAGATCACTCATGGACCTTCAATTTCACCTCTAATTGCATCAACCCAGAAAGATCACATTCATCAATTTAGGTTAGGGTTCATCATAGAAATCACATTAATTCATCATAATATCATTAAAAAAAGCTAAATAAATCAAAATTAGGTATTATCCACTAGATTGGACTCATACCCAAACTCTACCCACAATGCAAGAACAACCCTAGTTAGAATTGGGTTCTTGACCTCACAATTGGGGGATAACTAAGGGGGATCCATGGGTGTGGATGGGTCTACTGGACGTGGTTTGGTGTCGTGGTTTGGGTTAGAGACGCAAATTTTGCAGGGTGTTGCAGGACCTAACGTACGCCCATGAACTACGGGGCATAGGTTGATCTAAGGGGCGTCATTTGCTCTTGTGAACCAAGCTGTTTTGACCGCTTTTTGGGCAATGTTGGGTTCCTTCTCAAGGACCCCTTGGGTGGTCCTTGGGGAGTCGTACCTGGACGTTTAACCCCTAAAAATCTCATTCTAAGCACGGGAACGATTTATCTTGATTTTGAACGCTCATACAACACTCAAAAACTCCACTACAAGATCTTACAACACACTAGTTCAACTCACCAGTTTCCGGGGTGTTACATTTTCCCCCACATGGGAACATTCATCCTCAAATGACACTTTAAACACTTCTTAAAGTCTAAAATCTAACTTAGCAGCCCATTATGCATGCGCTACATCTAGTATGCACACAACTAAGGAAAACTTCAATTCAAAACCAAACTCACTCAAAGTAACTCAAGGGAGTAGACTACTTCTACCAACCCAAAAATGCATCAAATTCTATATCTACTCTTTTAAATGAGGAACTACCATCTCCTACCTAAGACATGCTCATCACATACTCATGGAGCCTAAATGCACATTACTTCTCAAAAGTATCCATTCATTAAGGAAATCATTCAACTCCAACTAGGGCATGCTCACTACTCAACTCATGAAGTATATATGCAAGTCTTCAAATGCACTACAACAAGAGAGAAAGAACAACGCATATAAGACATTTCTAATAAGACCTAAGCATTTTCATGAACATGAATGTAAGGAAATCATGGCAACACATAAAGTACACAATAACCCTACTAGATAGGCACACTATCCCCCACTTCGGAGTAAGCCTACACAATTTTTTCTAAACATCATATATGCTAAATAACTTCAAAATCCAACATGAAAAGTCATAAAAGACCAGAAATCTGGAAATTTTACTAAAGCATGAAACACATACCGGAAGGGACATGAAGAGATCACTCTTGATCTTCTCTAGATTGGAGAGCATAAAACCTATGATTACTTGGGAGCCTTGGACTTTTCCTCCCTCCCTTTAGCCCAAAAGAATGGATGATCTCTCTTCTTATGACCCTAATCACCACAACCATAGCACCCTTCCTTTCCGTCTAGACACTCACCATAACGCTTTCTCCCACACTTGGAGCAAGTAGGCTTAAGCAACACGAATTCACTATTACCTACTTTAGAGGCTTGGGTTTAAACACCCTCTGTTGGTTGGAAAGTTTTTGTTGGGTCCTAGGTTGATCATATCCCTCAGAGCTAGAATTGGAGAAATCCCCATCATCGGTTCTAGATCTCTTAACTTCCCTATTATTCTTCCAAAGCCTTGACTCCTCAACTTGTTAAGAATGCACCATCAATCTTGAGATATCCTTGTTGTCATGGAGGATTGCCTCTCGACATTCTTCTTCAATAGCATCGGACACATCGGTGACAAAATGACTCATCTCATCCCTTGGATTAGAAACCAAAAGGGGGCATATTTGGAAATCTTAGTGAATTGCAAGGATTATTCTTTGACACTCATACCTCCTTGACGAAGGTTGATAAACTCTTCAACTTTGGCTTCCCTCTTCTCATGGGGGAAGAACCTATCAAGAAAGGCCTTCTTGAATCCTTCCCAACTTATGGGACCCGCCCTTATAGGCCTATTGTCCTTCTATTGTGTGTACCATACTTGGGCCACGTCGTTCAATTGATACCCGACCAACTCAAATTTCTCAATGGAAGTGACCCCCATTGCCTCCACTATCTTCTAGACCTCCTCTAAAAACCCTTGTGGGTCCTCATTCAACTTGGAACCCAAGAAGATAGGAGGTTTCATCCTAGTAAAATCTCTCAACCGTGAGGCCATGGTACTCACATTGGGCTCTATCCGGGGAGTAACTTCTCGGTTGGCTTGAGCCATTAAGGCTTGAGCTTGAGTGGTGACGGCTTGAGTTTAAACCATCATGAGTTGGGTCAAAGTTTGGAAGGCCCCCCTTATCTCCACATTAGACATGACCCCTTCATCATTAGGAACTTGAAGAGGAACTTGGAGAGGAACCTGTTGCTCCTCATCATCTCCCTAATTTCTCCTAGCATTAGCCCTTGTATTGGCCATACCCTGAAAAGCTATCGGGTACGGATTAGAAAAACGCCTAATAAGGCCAAACTCTATGGCACGACTAAGAGAATGAAGAATTGAGATTTTTCCTAAGCATCCAATAGCCTCCTATTCATAAAATGTGTCGCGAGTCCCACCCATGAATAAGAATCTACTTAGACGTGTTTTGAGACAATCCTAAAATTTACCCCAAAACATTATGATCTGATAACAAGTTTGTCACGACCCGGGGTTACCCCCTAGAAGTAACACGGCGTAATTGACCCCGAAGGGGTCACATACAAGCCCTTATCACATTCTTAACATAAGATAATATAAAATACAGGAAAATTTATAACTTTTACAATCGAAGTCATTATTCATAAAAGCAAATGGAAGACTTTTTAGACATTGTCTCAAACCATCTAATACAACTTTTTCAGAATAAACTCTTGGGACACAGCCCATACAATAGTCTTAATTTGAAAATAAAAGACATAAAAGTAAGGTGGGTTTTGTCCTCGAAGCTATGAGGACTCACCAAAATCTTCAACTCTTCTTGCACCATAGAAACCTAGCCTCCAAAAACAACTCAATCTCCTTAACGCTACATTTGATTAGAATGTAGGCAATATGTGTTAGTACAAAATTTACCAAGTATGGAAACTAGCAAAACATCATAAGAGCATCTCAAAATGGTTAGTCAATAAAAAACATAAACATAAGAGATAATAATAGAAACATTATAGTCATAGAAAAATCTCCAATATAAGCATCATATGAAAACAAGTCAACATAAGACATAGTTAATGAGAATAGGAGATAAATCATAACAATATAAGTACAATTCACTTTTAGTCATTAATACCATAATAGAGCCATTCTCAAGTAACCTCAAAAGCATACAAGTGCAAAGCATGAATAGCATCCCATAATACTACCCAAGCCAAGTATCCCTTTTTGGTCATCTTAATCATAGTCTAAGTACATGGTTAAGTCTTAAAGCTTTCTACCATAAGCGCACCATACTTCTAAGTAACTTCAAAGCACAATTGTGCAATGTATGAAAAGCATCCCATAATACCCTCCACACTAAGCATAACCTTGAAGTCATCCTAGTCATATTCACTCGCCTTTGGTATCACTATTGGCTTACTTTATGTAGGCAAATGACTTATCACCTCTAGTCAACCCTATCTTGGAAGGCATCTATAGCTACAATCCATCAAGCATCACTCATGTAAGACAACACTCATAAGGTAACCTTTAGTCATACCTGTGAAAGGCATGAGTAGCATCCCATACTACTACTCATACTAAGTACTTCTTTAGGTCATCATAGTCATGTTCCTTAACTTAGAGACTAGCCCTCTTTTTAAAGCATGGAACACTAGGAGACACTTTACTAGGTCTATCTTAGTCCCTTCTTGTTTGAACCCTAAGAGATACTATACTGGGTACAACTTAGTTTATCATATTGGAACTTCTAGGAAATGCTACTTATTGCATAATCTAAGTTTATTAAACTTGAACTCTTGGAGATGCTACTTAAAGCATGATCTTAGTTCATTATAAGTTTGGACCCTATGAAATACTTTTTTTAGCATGTCTAGGTTCATTTATCATTATGGACTCTATGAGGCCTTATTCAAGCATATCTAAGTCCATTTATATTTGAACATTATGAGGTCTTTCACTAACTTTCCTTAGTTCCTCATTACTTAGAACACTAGAATATACTACTTTAAGTACATCTTAGTTCATTAAGGTTGAACTGTAGGAAATGCTATTTAAGGCATAATCTTAGTTCATTAAGGTTGAACCCTAGGAAATGCTACTTTAGGCATAATCTTAGTTCAATAAGTTTGATCTCTAGGAGATGCTACTTCAAGCATAATCTTAGACCATTATTTGCATTGGACTCTAGGAGATGCTACATTATGCATAATCTTAGACCATGTGGTTTGAAATCTAGGAGATGCTACACTTAGCACAATCTTAGTTCATTACCAATCTTGTTTAATTGGGATATAGCCTTAACCGACATGAGAACATAATCTCGAATGGTGTTACCCACACCATTAAGGGTTGGTCAACTTGACAAGGTAGGACCGGTTTGTTAGCATAATCGGATCCACTAGCTAACTTCTTACGGGGCATATAGTTAAGGGATACAAAGATTGCTACTAGAAACCCAAACTCTACTAGGTGAGGCTTCCATTTCATGAGACACACTTGGGGAAATCAATACTCTTTTAGGTGAGAGATCCCATATGGGAAACCCAAACTATACTATGTGGTCCTCCATGAAAGCCCAAACTCAACTAGGAGGGAACCTCCATCTCATTTCAATATCCTCTCGGTGCTAGGAATAAATCCCACAAGATAATCATTAAGTCTCTACTTGGACTCAAGCTAATGGAAAGGTGTTCTTGATTACCAGCCCATGCAAAATACCACTTTTAGACCATGTGTGAGAAACTATCACCATCCATGACCTAGTAACAGAGGCTCTCTAGCCTTAGGTTCAATTAGTTAGGATAAGTCCTTCAACCCTAGAACCATTACTATGTGAGAAGTCTTTTATGTTAAGTTCATATTCATGTTTAGTATCATGTCTAGAATTCTCCATTAGACAAGGATATCAGCATGAACTTAGCGATCCTACCACTTCCTACCATCTATGATTCATATGGTGAATTAAGTAGGTAAAGATCTCTCAACATGTTGATGGAGTTAAAAGAATTTGGTCTCAACAAGTCCATTGAGGCTTTCTCTCAAATGGGAGATGGGGTGCTTCGGTGCCAAGGTAGATTATGTGTTTCGAATGTAGATGGTGTAAGAGAGAAAATTTTAGAAGAGGCTCATGGTTTGTTGTATTCTATTCATCCAAGAGTGACCAAGATGTACCGTGATTTACGGAAGTCTATTAGTGGAGTGGCATGAAAAAGGATATAGCAGGTTTTGTGGCCAAATATTCGAGTTTCCAACTAGTCAAGGCCAAACACCTGAAACCGGGAGGTTTGTTCCAAGATATAAATATTCCCACTTGAAAGTGGGAGGAGGTGAATATGGACTTTGTTGTGGGTTTTCCTCATACTCGAAGGCAACATGATTCTATTAGGGTCATTGTTGATAGGATGGCTATATCGGCCCACTTCATTCTCGTCAAGGTTACTTTTTTGGCGGAAGACTATGCCAAGCTGTACATCAAGGAGGTAGTGAAGTTGCATGGGGTTCCTTTATCTATCATTTCGAATGGGGGTGCTCAATTTACTTCACATTTTTGGAAGGAATTCCAAAAAGGTCTTGGTACCAATGTTAAACGTAGTACTGCTTTAATTTCCACCCTTAAACGGATGGTCAAGCGGAAAGGACCATTCAAACCTTAGAGGACATGTTGAGGGCGTGTGTGATTGATTTCAAGGGTAATTGGGATGACCATCTTCCCTTGATAGAATTTTCCTACAATAATAGTTACCACTCAAGAATTGTCTTGGCTCCGTTTGAAACACTATATGGTAGGAGGTTTAGATCTCCGGTGGGTTGGTTTGGAGTAGGTGAATTTAATTTTTGGTCCCGAACTAGTGTATGATGCCATTGAAAAAGTTTGACTCATTAGAGAGGGGTTGGAAATGACCCAAAGTCAGCAAAAAACTTATGCCGTTGTTAGAAGGAGGAATCTTGAATTTGAGTTTGGTGATAAGGTCTACTTGAAAATCTCAACTATGAAAGGTGTAATGAGGTTTTGTAAGAAGGGGAAGCTTAGTCCCCGGTATGTGGGCCCATAACAAATCTTAAAACCTATGGTGAAAGATGCATATGAATTGGACTTGTTGAATGAGTTGGTTCGGGTTCACCTAGCGTTTCATGTTACCATGCTTAAGAAGTGCATCCATCCTTCCTTTAGAGAGTTTAGGAGTTGATTAGAACCTTTCTTATGAAGAGGTCTCGGTAGAGATTTTGGACCGGCAAGTAAAGAGGTTAAGAAACAAAGAGGTAGTTTCCGTTAAAGTCTTATGGAGGAATCACTTAGTTGAGGGTGCTACATGGGAGGCCGAGGCCGATATGAAGTCCCGTTATCCTCATCTTTTTCCTTCTACTCCTATCCAAACTTGAGGTAAGTAATTTACCTGAGTTGGTGTTTTGGAAGTCATATGTACTATAAGTTTTCTTTATGATTTTCTTATGTTGTGCATTTTCTTGTGAGAATTCATATTTAGCATAATTTGAGTTTTCTTGGTAAATATATATTCCTTATGTTGTTGTGCATTGTAGTATGATGATTGCATATTTGACTTCATGAGGTGACCTAATGATCATGTTTTGCTATACTTGTGTTGATATGGCATATTGGCTCATTATTGTTGTGTTGAGCTTGTTTGAATTGGAGAAGGTAGTTCCTCCCATGTTTATGTGATGTGATGAGCTTTTGTGCGTAATGGGTTATGGATGTAGTTCCTACTTCCCTGTGTTGCATTGTTATGTATTGAGAATGGAGTTGATGTTTCCTCCTTTGCACTAAGCATTATATTTATGGTTCATTCTGGTTAGGCTGCTACTCTTTAGTGTTTAATTCAGAAGGGTGTCTAAATCGTCATCCGAGGACGAATGTTCCCAAGTGGGAGATATTGAAACACCCTGGAAAATGGTATGTTAAACTAGATCCTAAACATAACGTTAAAAATAGTAAATTATGACTCCCGGAATCTTAGAAAGTCATTTGAGGTTGAAATGAAGTTATTTGAATCAAGACCAAGGGGAAAGTGCCAAGGCAAAGGGGCAAAGCCAAGGCCAAAGGTCAAGGCTGCCCCTATCTAGGAGCACATTGCCCCACCTTCACGAGAGGGGCTACGAGTCGTAGTCCACTCCAGGGCTCGTGAAGGTTGTCATGAAGCTTCCTTGGCCATGGGAAATTGGCCACCCTTCGGCTAAGACACTACCTCAAACTTCACGAAAGGGACCACGGCTCATGGTCTTGACCACGACTCGTGGAGCCCTTCGTTAAGAAGACTTGGGCTTGGCTACTTCCTCATCTTTCACGAGCAGGACCATGGGTTGTGGTCCACTTCACGGTTCGTGAAGGTGCTCGTGAAGATGAGTTTGCCAAAGATTGATGGAGAATTAATGTTTTATAATGAAAATTCCCCATAGACCTATGTTTCCCCCATATTGATAAATCACGAATTGTTGTTGTGGGTTGGTTGATATTATGAATATGTCAATTGTATATGTTTATGTTAATTAAGCTATTGAATCATGAAATTTCTTGTATATTATTTAGTAATTGTATATGGTTGGTTTGACTGTTATTCAAGACCCTTGAAGGGCAAAGGTATGAGGGCTTATATCTTTCTATGGGAATTTTGTATGAGGTTGTGATTCACTTAAAATGGTTAAGATACTTTGATGATTGTGTAGTTGTGGTATTATTGGAAGATCATCCTCCCCCACCCCTACACATGACTAGGTATGATATGCTATGACTCTGATGGTGTTGTTGGGTTGTATGAAATGCTATTCTCATAAACACTCTATGAATATGATGTGAAAGGCTTACTCACATGTTGATGATTCTAAGGTTGAAAGGCCATTCTCACCTAATGAATCTATGTGCTTTTATGTTATTATGTCTGTTGGGTGCCTAGTGCATTCTCTTATGAACATGAACTTAAGTAAAGACTTAATATAACGTTTAAAGGGAATTATACTTAGTACCGAGCGGATATGAGTATGGGATGGGTTCCTTCACGCTAGTAGTTAGGTTCCCAATATGGATATCTCATGAGATGGAAACCTCCACGTTAGTAGTTAGGATTTCTAGTAGCAATCGCCTTATCCCATAACTATGTGCCCACATAGGTCTTTAGCTAGTGGATCCACCTAAAAGCTATTATGAAAGTTCAACCTTAGGAAAGTAGGACACCTCTTTTCGGTGTGGGGGTAGTACAAATTGGTCAGCGCAAAAGGGTGGCTGTGAAGTATTCGAGAACTTGGGTTGCAACTAGACGCATTGGGCTACCTTGCAAAGCGGTGGAGAGTTTGAGGAACCACTCAGCGGTCCGGTTAACATCCCCACCTCAAACATGCCTCCCCGACAGATGAGGCAGCTCCTTAACCAGGATTAGCCTTTGCCTCCTTCTCTGCTTTTCTCTATTTGGACTTTTAGATATTTGTTATTTACATTTGAGGACAAATGCATTTTATTTATGGTGGAGTGAGGCCCACACCTTTTGTGTTGATAGTTGTGTTTTGTGTTGATATTTGGATTGTTCTATATAAATTTTGTTAATACAACATTTTTGTGGATGTTTGAGCTTAAGGCTCCTTTTATTTTACATTGCAGAACTATTTTGACCCTTCCAAAAAATATTAAATTTTTCGCACATTCTTTCCGCCCCTCGTGTGTTGAATGTGGCTGTTCTTTTACAAAATTTGTGTCGCGGCTTCGATCAGTACCGACGACTTGAATAGTGCTCTCAATTGAACGAACATGAATGTACGGCTACAATGAGGCCAAATGGAGTTGCATAGACAATATGTGAACTCTTTGCATCCCGTTATGATTAGCCATTAATCGAATTGATTCTCTTGTCATGACCGTTGCACACTAGCGAAAGTGTGTAGTCTTGGTTGACTTAAGTGTCGATGCCTTGTGTGATTAGCTTGCTTTGAAACATGCATGAATAAACCTAGAATTTGCCTTGTTAGTCTGATTGATTTAGAATGGTTTCCTTTTGAGATGATCTTAGGCAATTTAAAAAGTGTGAGCCAAAATTTGACATATATCTCTTTTGTGGCTTACCCGTGAGCGTGTGAAACCCTTTTGAACACCCTTTGAGTCTTACCTTTCTTTGAAAGAACCTTAATGAACCCTAGACCTTGCATGACCCACTACCTATAATCATCTTGATTTGTGGTTTAGCAAATAGCCAACTTAGGCTAAAAGCCTAAGTTGGGGGTGTGGTGAAAACGAAAAGGAGAAGTAAAGAAGTGCACGAAAAGTCCCCCTTAACCAATGGTATTACATGAAAATGGAACCCCTTCGATTAAATAAATAAATAAAAAATAAATAAAAAATATAAGGAATAAATTACGAAAGAGATCGGGTCCGAAGCAATCCATGAAGGTGAATAAAAAGGTGACTTAGAAGCACTAGAAAAAGAATTGATAGAGGAAAAGATGGGAATGCCTTGAGAATACCACATCTCACGAGGAAAAAGTCACTGAGCCTAAATGACCATACCTTTGCAGTTAGCCCCATTACAAGCCTTAGAAAGACCTTTTTGATCTTGAGTAAGCCGAATCGAAAGTCGATTGGAAAATAAGGGCAAACCTATGGGTGAAAACATGCATTGTGTTACTCTTTTTGAGTCCGAGCATTGCATATGATTCCTGATCTTGAATTGATTAACCTATCTGTGTGAATATGGAATTATTCTTTATGTGAGGGCATTTAAATACTTTTTGTTGAGCTTGAACTTGCACAAGTATCAAGTATTGCGAGCATGAGAATATTTGGTAATTGTGTGTCACAATTTGAATCTTCGAGTACACAATTGATCCTTGCATAAGTAAATTGAGTCTTGGTTGTGTGCACTCATGATTAAGTCTTGTGTAGAACTGTTTGAGACACCCTTTTTGAACGGCTGAACTCAAGTTTGCTTGAGGACAAGCAAAAGTTTAAGTTAGGGGTGTTGATGAGTCCTCAAATGCTTATTTTGTCACAATATCTGATGAAAACTTTTAAGTTTAAGGTATTTGAAGTTTTAGGGAAATCATGGACACTTGGGCGCAAGAAGGAACAAAAAGGCTGGAAAGAACGAAAAAGCTGAACCATGAGCGCATCGCCAAGCATCTTTGGTGATTCGCCGAAAGGATAGACTCCGCCCTTTGTTCCATTACGCAAAGCCCTGAAGGAAGAGGATCAAAAAGGCGATGAAAGAAGCAGTCGACCCTTCGCCGAATAGTTCCACGAAGCAGTACTATACCGCCCAATGGTCCAGAATGTGAAGATGTTGAAGGCAAGCAATAAATGGCGATGAGACAGATGATGGGTGAGTCGCTGAGTCACTCGGCGAACTAGAATAACTTCACTGAGCTATCCGCCAACACTAATTTCTGATGGCTATAAATACTAAACTTGTTATTAATTTTAGGAGTTCTGAACCATTATTATTAATTCACAATAGAATAGTACTTTTTAAATATTTTTGCTCACAAGTTTGGAGAGGGTTTTTTGGGAAACTTGGAGAGAGAAGAATTTCATATTCCCCAAGTTGGAAGTGGGTCTTCTCCATTCTTCTAACTTTGCTTAAATCAAGGTTTAATTTCTTATACCCATTTGATTTTAGATCATTTTAGGTGTATTTTGTTATTTCTTTATTTGTGGCTAAAAACCCCCATTCTTAGGGTGTGATTTCGAAAATATTGTCACGACCCAAGCCTAGGGCCTAGACGTGACATGGCTAATGAGGAACCCGAAGGAACCCCAAACAAGCCTCTCAAACTTGTCATCACACTTCATCGGTCGCGGAAGTACATTCAACATTAATCAACGGGAAATAGGGACTAAGGGCAAACCATTTCAAAATGACATCATAGAACAAGAGTCAA
>JAJOOG010004626.1:0-40592 GCA_029582565.1 Solanum infundibuliforme
ATATACTATCCTATAACATGTAAAAATAAGTATATGTCACCTATACTTTTATACCCCAAACACTCTAAAACTTCCTCCATCCATACTAAATGCACCCTTAGAGTTTAGAGTTTTTGCCACGGTGCCACCCGAGGCCTCTTCAGTCATCGAGTGAGTATCCGAGCTAACTTGCACACAACTCCACTAATTTACCCTTTGTCGGAAATTTACACTTTGTAGCTAGGTAAAAAAAAGTAAAATGTATATACCATATTGACTCCCCTTGGCTTCTTTATGAGTTTACTACTCCTCATACTGAAAATCTTGACTACTCTAGTGCTAATTCCACGGGATACCTGCTTACTCACACCAACAAGGTGTGGACATATATCAAGAAATCATTGCCTTTGCTATAATTTGAACGTAAGACCTCATGATTCTTGACCCATTTTATTGACAAGTAGGCCACACACTTAAGTGCATTATACAAAGTCTTAATCAAATCAAAATTAAGCAAACATTTACAAATGTTAAACAAAATTAAAAGAAATATTTGCTAGTAAACTATGAATAAACAACATTAATTGAAGAAAAGAATGGATTTTTGAAAGAGTAGTGAAGTAAAGAAGAGTACCAGAGGTGAGCAGAAAGGAAGAGGAGAAAAGGGTTGGCCCAAAAATGAGTTGGAAGAGATGGAAAGAGAAGTAAATGAGCTCTGAAGAGCTGCCATTGCCACCATTTCTTCAAATCTTTCAACAAAAAAAAAAAGCTTTTAGGTAATCAAGAAGAAGGGAATTTTGGATAGAGTTAGAAGCAACAATTTTATTGGATTGGACCTTAAACGGGTTGACCCGGCCCAAAAATATTCCTGCTTTTTTGGGAAATGAGTAAAATTTTCTTTTATTTAGTAGTATAATTTTTTTATTGAAAATTTTGATGATAACAACAACATATTCGGAGTAGTTACTTCTACTTCGTAAAGGTTGAGAGATTATTTCTATTAGATTCTCAACTTCATTTAAAAAAATTGACGAATAGTTTTTTCATACAACTCATTAAAATTCATTTAGATAAAAATATCTCGAGCAGAAATGCGAAAATTCTGCCATGATGCATTTTTAACGGAGGGTGTTTTTGTCTAAATGTATTTTTCTCATTGAAAATGATAATTTTGAACTACATTCGTTATAAAAAAAAATTATCTCACATAAATTTACGTGAATTTCATGGTATTGAGTTTGTGATATTGTTACAATTCATTTGATTAAGAGGTATGCAATTAATTATTTGTAATTTGAATTAAAGTTATTGGGTAAATCCATAACTGACATCTTATATATGTCTCTGACGGTCCAGCTTGCATGAATTTTGATAATTTCATTGAGTATCTATTATCTTCCACCAGCATAAATATCAAATAACCTTGTCCAAGTATATATAATTCTTCCATCAATCCACATATGAAGTCACATTTTAAGGGTAAAAGCTAAGTACATGATTACGTAGGGTATTTTTTTGTTATTATCTTTCATAAGTCATAAGTGCAACGACATAGCTAAGTGAAAGCAAAGGGTTCATTAAAAAAAATTGAAAGCAAAGGGTCCATTATTAGTCTGAGCTTCTCATCGCCTTCTATCTATCTCTGTATTTCCTGATCTTCTTCCCCTTCAGTTTACATTCTTTGTTTCATTTTTAGGATTGTTAGTTGTTAATTGCTTGTTGTTTTCATTTCTTAATTTAGCTTGAGTTGTTACTTCCACTCACATGAAAAGGCGTTTATTTGTTTTTTCGTATTTAAAACTTGAATCCAAAATCTTTAATTAACTGATGAACAAAACAACTCAATCGGGTGCACCATATTCTTTGTAGTCACAACCCACTACTTATTAAACAAATATATTCTCAATAAGGTTTATATATAACTAATATAGCTTTGGAGTATCTTTTTTTTTCTTCAAATATTTACATTCTTAGTATTAATACAGAGTGATTTCTATTAAAGAAAAAGAAAAAAAAACTTTACACCATAATATTATATAAGAGTTTTAATTAAAATGAAATTTTACAATAACAAAGAGAGCCGGAGGTGGATTAATTAGTCCAAATATCAAATCAAGAAAGGGGCTGGAATCATTGCAGCAAGGCAAGCTATCCTGGAGAACCTAAAATGAAAAAATCAACAACATGAAAATTAGAAAAATCATCGAACTTTACTGATTCGACTAATTTATGATATTTATCCGAGATAAGATAAACAGGAGAAAGCCGCAATACATCTCCATCATCATTCTCCTTTGGGGGTGATTAATTAGGTTAAAGAAAAATATGATAGAAGATCATTGGTCCGATGCATTAAGTGAAATTAATTCTTGGAGAGTGACGAATTAAAAGAATAAAGTGATCTTTGTCATGATGTTTAGAGATCAAACGCGAAAAAATGGGGTTGAGGGTAGCTCACTTGGAGAGTTTTCGATATTCTATTGTTGAGGTGAAAGGTTCAAACTCCATCAATAGCGTAGCGTCTCCTTCTCTCATAACTTAAATTGTACACATATGAGCTTAGCGACATGCAAACTAAGCCAAATATTTAATAAAGAAGGATAAAGAAATGTGCACATTATTCCAAGTTTCAATAGTTGTTGCTAGTCACATTGATCAGCTCTAGACGAATTTCTCGATTATAAAAAAAAATAAAAAAATTGTTGACTATTCATATATCAAATACGTTATATTCTGTATAAAATAATTTCAATCAACTTCCTCTATACCTGGATTTACGATTACGATGATGAGGGAGTTGATTGACAGGCCGCGAAGCATTTACCGCGGCCTTCTTCTTCAAATTCCTACCGGAATTAGCTACCACCATTCTCAGCGGTAGAACATGATCTGCATATTCCGATATGGAGTAAAGAGATAGTTTCCATTCAGGGAATGAACCAGTTGATCTCGTCGATCCTCTTCTCCTCCGTCGCCTCCTTTTATACATAAAAATGTTGTTAATATTGGACGATACTACAGAAGCTGTAGGTACAAGGATCTCCTCTTCCTCTTCAGTGCGATGTGCACGTTTTGATGAACAGCCACAACACGATACAGGTTCAACGAAAAACTTCATATTTACCAGGTATGTTGTTAGCTATCTTGATGAAGATAGCTTGAAGAACACTTCTTGTTGCTCTAGAATGTTCTCAGATGCAGAGAGAAATAACCCAGATGTATTTACTTTTCATGAACTGAATTAATTAACATAAACTTGGAAGCTCTGTACATTTATACAATGAGAACAATACTATTGTAACTAATCTAACTAACTCATTACTAGCTAGTCCTCTAACTTCTGTTATTTACAAACTGATCCTAACTAACTATATTGTAACTAACTATGTAATGTCTTTTTCAATACTCCCCCTCAAGTTTGTAGGTATAAACAAATTCAGTACACCAAACTTGGACATCAAATAATCATGTTGACTCTTGCCCAGTCCCTTTGTGAGAATGTCAGCCTCCTGTTCCTTGGTGTGCAAATACTCAGTTCGAACTAGACTATTTTGGATTTTCTCTCTTATGAAATGACAGTCCAGTTCTATATGTTTAGTTCTTTCATGTAGAATTGGATTGGCAGCAATTTGAATTGCAGACTTGCTGTCACTATAGATAGTAACTGGAGTTTGAACTTGATGGAATGTATGCGTCCACTTGTATCAATGGGACCAGGTCCTCAGCACAGTTGAAACTAAAACAGTAAAGAAACAAGTGTTGAACAGTAAAGATAGACAAGAGAGTTTACGTGGAAACCTCCTTGCTCAAGGGAGTAAAACCACGACCTGGCCTGCCAGGACTTTCAGAACTGCTTTTCACTAATCTTCTCTAAGCAAAAGTAAAAGCCAGTTATAAACCGAGATTAGCCTGCTAATCCCAACTCTAAGTAACACCTCCTATTACTTATACGAGCTAGAGTAGATACCACATTACCCACTATATTAATCCTATCCTGATTAATATAGGTTTCGGAGTAAGAACAAAGTTAACTCTAACTTAGAACTCACAATGATTCACACAAGTTGAAACGTTTCTTATCACAACGAAACAAATCCTACAATATAAGCACTATTACAAGCAAACAAAGTAACAGCTGGTACAGGAAGCACTTGAAGTAATCGATCAGGTCCCTACTGTTCTTGAAGCTTGAAATATCTCTCTATTTGAATGAATTAATCAAAATGTTGTTTATTGTTTTATATATATCATGAAGAGATACTGCCAAATGTACAAGTAACCTCATTGCTTCTGATTGGTGGAGTACTCTGCAACTCACCAACTCTCTGACGCAGACAGCTTTCCAGTTGTACAACACTTTGACCACTGGACGAGTATTCATACTCTGCAGAGGACCAGGTCCCTGCACTTGTGAGGAGATCATCAAAACACCAAAAGGCATAAGCTCTTATCAATTTCCCCCTTTTTGATGATGACAAACAACCTGCATAACTCCTCACGTGAGTGAACAAACATTCATTCAAATATATAACAAATTCCTCCTTAGTTCAATGCCCCTATTCCACAGCTGTTCCCCCTTAGTTCAATGCCCCTATCCAAAAAAAATTTCCCCATTTTGACATCATTGAAAAGGTGAAGCAGTAAACGTATTCAAGTTAAATGCAAGGCAATAAAGAATTCAGGGCCTTTGGCCACACCAAACATGTGTATGTAAGCATAGAGAGAATATTAAACCACACAGGAATAGAGCACAAGACAAAAGAGAATTGCATATCATACATACTGACCACTGCAATATGTCATACTAACAAAAAGCCACACGAGTATGTGATAACAAAGCGGACCTTCAAAAGACAAGACAGACGAAAAGAGAAATAAGACACATTTAGGACGGAGGAGGGGAGGGAGTAAAAGTACGCATCAACAACATCATGCGCTCATTTGCACTTTCATGGGCCTGGATCAGTTGCTTGTTTAGGGACTTAATTTCCTCGTTGAGAGAGGCATTCGTCTTCAGCAGCATTGAGTTGTCATTCCTTAAATCTTTTAGCATTAGCTCATGACCCTAACAGGTACCAGGTCCCTGGGAAGCTGCCTTCTGCAGTTCAGACTTCAGCCTGGTGATTTCTACCTCCTTGTCGCTCAAAATCTTTGTGAGATCAGTCACCTCCCTCCTGAGAGTAGCCTGCTGTTCCAAAACATCTGCCACATGAGATCTGCCCTTAGCATGTCCCTCAATGCACTCACATTCTAGTAGAGTAGACATAGTGAACATTTGTTTGGTGGTACCAGGTACCCCTTTGCCCACTGGGATTTCAAAATGGTTAAAGACAAAATTTAGCAAATACCCATAGGGAATCCCGTGCTTAGCATTCTTCCATGTCATTACTCTATGCATATGTTCCAGCATAATTGCAGGGAGGTTCATTTCCTCAAGCTCATCAAGTTTTTCCATAAGAAAAAGATCGGCAACAGAAGCTACGGTTCTTTTCTCAGTCCCGGGCACCATGACTTTGTTAATGAACTCAAACATCAATTGATACTCCCCTTTAAGGAACTTCTTAGGGAGCTTTGCCCGTTTGACATCTCCTCATTTGGTAGCATGCTTCGAAAATTCACCATATGGTTTGCATCCTTCAATAGTTCGAACTCCCAATACAGGCACTCCAAGAATAATTCCCAGAGTTTCTTCATCAAGATGAATCTCCACATTCCTGACAGTAGTTATGATTCCACCTCCATCCAGTAGTTTCATTTTGTAGAAGAACTCACGCACTTCAGGTTCGTGTAAGTATGGAACTGGTGGTTCAAACAAATGATTCCAGCCTTGAATGGTAACAGCATCAACCAAATTTCCCATTCCAAACTGTGTTAGAATGTCAGGATCAAAGATTCTACCATTTAGGACCTTTTGTTGCTCCATTTTCTCCACCCGCTCTTTTCTGGTCAAGTCCTCTTCGATTTGATTTTTAACCTTGGGACCAGGTCCTTTTACGATTTGTTCCTCTAACTGCTTTCTTCCTTTTTCTCCCTTAGCACGAGATTTCTGCTTGTTAACTTTCACATATTTTATAGGAGATTTCTTTCCCCCTTTTTGATTTCCCTTAGTTTCAATCCTTTCTTCCTCGACTTTTCTTCTCCTTTTTGCCACATACTTAACAGCTTCTTCAGATTCAGTTTCACTATTTTCAATAAACAAAGGAGTAGAGGCAGGTTGCGCAGGTTTAAGCCCTTCTCTTCTCCTCTTCCTACTTCTTTCCCTGTGTGAGCTTTGCTTGCAGCAATAGCACTTCCCATAACCTTTTGTGTTTCGCTCCTCGTAACATATTTCCGTTTGTCCCCTTTAGGGAGGGATAGTACCAACTTACCCTTTCCCTTTCTCTGTTGCTCCATTGCTTGTTCATTAGGTTTTTCAATCAAGTCAACCTCAGAGGTACCTTTAACTAATTCCAACTCAGAATCATTCATTTGAGATTGGTTTGCTCCACGCATTCCCCTAGAGCGCCATTTTAATGAAATCTTTTCTTCTTCTTCCTTATCGCTTCCAACATCAAATGATTTGGGAGTTTGGTAAAAAATAGGCTCACTTCTGGGAGGGACCTGATCCGGTGACATTAAATCATATTCCAGAGAAGTGGGTGGAACATCACCTCTTAAAGAGGCTAAGCTTTGAACAGCCACCAGTTCAGCACCAGCAGTTAGGATACAAGATTCAGGACCTTTTCCTTCAGGTAGGTCCCCTTCAAACACTCTCTCGAATATGGTTGATGACACTACCAGGGAACCAACATTAGTTTCTTCTGTAAAAATACCCTCATTAGGTTTTGCCACAAATTGTGCCTCTGAAATTGGGGATTTGTCTCCAGATAGAACCAGAGTAGGAGAGCAAACTAACAAATTTTCGGAGGGACGAACAGGGCTGACCAATATGTCGCCTACTGGGGAGATGGATTCATCCATTTCTCCAATACCACAGATAGGGGCGGACGAAAATTCTTCAAGAGGAGGAACGGAGAAGTTGAATGAACTAGGGTTTTCAACTTCTTGAGAGATGGATGCTTTCGAAGAAGACTCATTGATAGACATTTTTGAAGCGAGGAGGAAAACAAAACTTGGAGGGAAAATTAGAGAATATTAGTAGAAGGTTTATGAAATTTTCAATTTTAGAAGAGGAGAGGGATTTAAGTTTAAAAGGTATCGGGTCCCAAAAGAGGCGACCCTTGGTATTAAAAACGACAGGACGTTTTGAAATTGACGCGATGAATGGGAGAGAGACACGTGGCAAGGATGTTGACATTTTGACAGTGTAGTATACTTAATATTTACCTCATGAGGACCAGGTCCTCCTTTCAGTAAGTCACTTTGTCTGTGTGATTAAACCTTCCATTCAGTTAAACACACCATGAGTGTATACCTGCATTAAGATACCGGAAGTAAATTCTTTTATGACAAGCAGTAAAACAAGTATAGATACCTACCCTCCTTAACATAATCAATAAGAAGGATTTCTTTGTGCAAATCTGTCAAGGGGTCAGGTGATTTTGTGCATTCCTAGCCTCATCCTGCTTTTGATGAAGAATTCTTTACCACGTTCTGCTTTTCAACATTGTCCCTCAAAAAGTGATGCCTCACATCTATATGTTTTGTCCTCTTATGCTGAACAGGATTTTTGGCCATGTTCATGGCACTAGTGTTATCACAGATGAGAGGAATAGTGTCTGAAAGTACACCAAAGTCTTCTAGTTGTTGCTTGATCCATAACAGTTGTGCACAACATGATGCGGCAGCCACATACTCTGCCTCTGCAGTAGACAATGCCACAGAATTTTGCTTCTTTGTTCCCCATGAAATCAAAGCTGATCCCAGGAAGTGTGCCATGTCTGATGTGCTTTTTCGATCATCAAGAAAACCTGCATAATCAGCATCAGCATAACCAATAACATCAAAAGAGTCATCAGTAGGGTAGAAGAGGACCAGGTCCTGAGGTCCCTTCAAGTATCTCAGGATACGTTTGGCTGCTTTCAGGTGAGACTCTTTTGGTACTGTTTGAAATCTTGCACACATCCCTACACTGAACACTATATCTGGCCTGCTTGCAGTGAGATACATGAGTGACCCAATAATGCCCCTATACATGGTCTAATTGACCTCCACGCCATTTTTATCTTCATCAAGTTTCACACTTGTGCTTATAGGAGTATCCAGCACCTTTGCCTCAAGAAGATTAAATTTCTTGAGCAGCTCTTTGATATACTTCTCTTGGCATATTGAAATGTCTTGAGAGGTTTGTTTGATATGCAGGCCTAGGAAGAAAGTGAGTTCTCCCATCATGCTCATTTCAAATTCACTGCTCATCAGATCAGCGAATTCCTTGCAAAGTAAATCTGTAGTGGCTCCAAAGATGATATCATCCACATAAACTTGCACAATCAGCAACTCATTTCCTCTGGATTTCAAAAATAGTGTATTATCAATATTACCTCTTTTGAACCCATTTGCAAGAAGAAATTTTGACAAGCGTTCATACCAAGCTCTGGGAGCTTATTTCAACCCATACAGAGCCTTATCTAATTTCAGCACATGATTTGGCTATCCTACATCTTCAATGCCTGGAGGCTGCTTAACATATACTTCTTCTTTCAGATTCCCGTTCAAGAAAGCACTCTTGACATCCATTTGAAATAGTTTGAATTCCATGTTAGCGGCAAATGCTATTAAGATTCTGATGGCTTCTATTCTTGCTATAGGAGCAAAGGTCTCGTCATAATCAATTCCCTCTTCTTGGTTGTAACCCTGCACCACCAATCTTGACTTATTTCTAGTAATGATTCCATGCTCATCGAGTTTGTTTCGGAAGACCCATCTAGTCCCAATAATGGTTCTGTCAAGTGGTCTGGGGACCAGGTGCCACACCTTGCTTTTCTCAAACTGATGAAGTTCCTCCTGCATTGAAGTTACCCAATCTACATCCTTCAAAGCTTCCTTGATGTTCTTGGGTTCAATGGATGATATGAATGCTGAATATGCAACTAGATTTCTTGATTTAGACCTAGTTTGAATTGCTGAGTCAAGTGGAGAGGTGAGATTATCTAATGGATGTGAAGATTGATATTTCCATCCAGACTTCCTAGTAATCTCTTCTTCTCTATCAGCATCAGAGTTACCTTCATCTTCTTCAGGATTTTGAGACACTGTTTCCTGAGATGAGTCTGAGGGACCAGGTCCTCCTGAGTGTTCTGCATCCTTTTCTTTAGTGTCCTGATCATCCTGCTGCTTGTTCATCAACTCCTCACACTCGTAGTCCTTATTGTTCTCATTTCTTATACCCAATTCATCAAACTTGACGTGCATGCTTTCTTCAACACACAAAGTTCTTTTGTTGAACACCCTGTACGCCTTGCTTGTAGATGAGTATCCAACAAATACTCCCTCATCACTTCTGGCATCAAACTTGCCTAAATCCTCCTTTCCATTTATTAGCACAAAACATTTGCAACCGAATAGCTTGAGATGAGCAATTGAGGGCTTTCTGTTATTTAATAACCCATAAGGTGTTTTCTTGATGATTGATCTGATAAGACACATGTTTGTCACATAGCAAGATGTATTAACTGCTTCAGCCCAAAAATTCATTGCAAGTTCTGAATCAATCAACATAGTTATAGCAATCTCCACCAGTGTTCTGTTCTTTTTTTCAACAACTCCATTTTGCTGAGGAGTTTTTGGTGCTGAGAAGTTGTGATTGATTCCATTTTCTGCACAAAACCCTTTAAGTATAGAGTTTTCAAACTCAGTACCATGATCAAATTTGATACTGGCTATTTTGTAATTTATCTTCAATTCTATGGCTTTGGCAAAAGTGATCAGAATTCCCGCAGTCTCATCTTTTTTTCGCAGAAACAAACTCCAGGTGTACTTGGAGAAATCATTAACTATCACAAGAATATATTTTTTACCTCCTCTGCTTTGAATTCTGACAGGTCCACACAGATCCATGTGGAGAAGTTCCAAAGGTCTGAAAGTGCTCACACCCCTTTTTGCCTTAAAAGAAGATCTTGTTTGTTTGCCTTTTGCACAGGCGTCACAGACTTTGTCATTGGAGAACTTCAACTTTGGTAGTCCGCGGACCAGGTCCCCTGCAACAAGCTTGTTTAGTAACGAGGTACTTACATGACCCAGTCATCTGTGCCAAAGATTTGCATCATTAGTTTGAGCACTCAGACATGACAAGCTAACTCCTTCAATAGAATCAAGATCAGCAACATACATATTCTTGACTCTTTTTGCAGACATCACAATTCTCTTGGTTGCACAGTTTGTAACCACACACCTTTCAGACATGAACTTGACTTCATTTCCCTTATCACAGATTTGTGAAATGCTCAAAAGATTGTACTTTAAACCCTTCACATAGTGTACATTATTTATTGAATTATCAACTGATCTCCCTATTTTGCCAATACCAAGGATAGAGCCCTTCTTTCCACCACCAAACGACACACCACCACTTTGGTGTGCTTTCAAAGAGAGGAAGTTTGAAGTGTCTCCAGTCATGTGCCTTGAGCATCCACTGTCCATGTACCAGCACTGACTTCTTCCTCTCTTCTGCATAGAAATCAGTTGTTAGATTTAGGAACCCACTTCAGACGGAGTTCCCAGTAATTATTAAGAGGTTTAATGAGAAACCTTGATGTCCAGGGAGGCAGAATGTTCTTACGATACAGGGGACCGGGTCCCTTGTGTCCTTTTTTAACATCATTTTCAGATCTAACAAATCTCACATGTCTTTCTTTAGCTTTTCTCAGACTCTCACAATTTTCTTTCAAGTGACCATTTCGACCACAGTGAGTGCACAAAAGGTTGTCAGATACAGACACATATTTGTTATGGAGATTGTAGGGAGGTTCTATTTGTCTGCGTCCCAACCCTTTCTTTCCATTGAAACCTTGATTGGATAAATTAGAGAGTATCTTAGAGGAGTCAGTCCATTTTAGAGAGTGACTTAATTCCTCCTTGACCTTACTCAGATCCTTTCTCAGTTGAGAATTTGTTTCAAGAGAAGCAACTAGCTTAGACTCATAATTTTTTAGCCTTTCTTCCAGTTCTTCCTCAAAAATGCTAAGTTTTCTCTTCCCACCTACTGAGTTTCCAAGGCTCGTCTCAGATGTCATGTTACTAGTTTCTAAAGTTTTTATCCTTTCACTGATTTCAGCAACTTGAGACATGAGAGCAGAATTCTTATCTTCACACAAACTTAATTTTTTATTCAACATTAAGTTTTCAGTGGTTCGTTCATCAACACAGTCAATAAGCAGAGCAACACGCTTTCTCAAGTTTTCAATAGGCAGATTTTCTAGATCATCTTTAAGATAAAAAAGAGTTACCTCGTCTGAATCTTCTTCATCATTAGAATTTGCCATTAAGGAGAAAATGGAGTTGAAGATGCTTTCATCATCTTTAATGGCCATCATTGAAACATCCTCATGATTCTCTACATCTTCTTCTGATTCACTTGAGTCATTTCCCTACACAGCAAAGGCTTTTCTCACCAGCTGATCCGCATGTGCCTTCCTTTGAGCATGGTCTGGACCAGGTCCCTTCTTTTTTGAGGTCTGGTGTCATGAGTTTCCTGCTTTTGACTGGGGCAGTTCCTCATGAAGTGACCAGGCTTGCCACACTTATGACATTGATCATTTGCAGTGGCAGTTCTGCTGGAAGAGGTTTTCTTTTAGGAAGCCTCCATGCTTCTTTAAGATCTTCTGAAATCTTTTAGTGACGTATGCCATCTCATCCTCTTCTTCAGTCACCTCACTCTGAGATATTTTTAAGGCAATGGACTTTTCTTTCTTTCCTTCCTTCACAGTCGTCCCCTGTTTCATGTTCATCTCGTAGGTCTGAAGATTCCCAATCAGTTCATCCATGGGAAGCGTCATTAGATCTTTGGCCTCTGTTATGGCATCCACCTTGCTTTGCCAAGGTTTCGGAAGTACCTTGAGGATCTTGCGAATTTGCTTATGAACAGGAATAGGCTCACCCAAACCTCTCAGCTCGTTGGTGATAGAGGTGAATCTTGAGTTCATCTCAAAGATGGTTTCCCCTTCCTTCATAATGAAATTTTCATACTGAGTGGTGAGCATATCAATCTTAGACTCCTTTACTCGCTGAGTTCCTTCATGGGCTGTTTGAAGACAATCCCATATCTCTTTGGCAGTCTCACACGCAGAAATCCTGTTGTACTCATCTGCTCCAATTCCACACACTAGAATCTTCTTTGCTTTGTAGTTCTTTTCTATCTTTTTCCTATCTGCCTCGTTGTACTCCTTTCTGGTTTTGACAATAGTGGTGGTAATCTCCCCATCCTTCGTCTACTTTGTAGGAATATATGGTCCATCAAGGATGATGTCCCATAGCTCAGAGTCCTCAGCGTTGATGTAGTCGTGCATTCGATTTTTCCACCAGCCATAGTATTGTCCATTAAAACGTGGTGGCCTGGTAGAAGATTGTCCTTCCTCCGTATTGGGTGGAGCAGTCATTCCTTCAGGATCCTTTCTTTTCTTGGTGTTAACCAAACTGAAAAGTCAAGCTCTAATACCACTTGATGGAATGTATGCGTCCACTTATAGCAATGGGACCAAGTCCTCAGCACAGTTGAAACTAAAACAGTAAAGAAACAAGTGTTGAACAGTAAAGATAGACAAGAGAGTTTACGTGGAAACCTCCTTGCTCAAGGGAGTAAAACCACGACCTGGCCTGCCAGGACTTTCAAAACTGCTTTTCACTAATCTTCTCTAAGCAAAAGTAAAAGCCAGTTACAAATCGAGATTAGCCTGCTAATCCCAACTCTAAGTAACACCTCCTATTACTTAGATGAGCTAGAGTAGATACCACACTACCCACTATACTAGAACTTCAGCTCCTAATTCCTTGAACAGCTTCACTATCCAGACCACTTCAGCTACTGCACTTGCCATACTCCTGTACTCAGCTTCAGTTGAGCTTCGCGATATTGTTTCTTATTTCTTGGATTTCCATGATATGAGAGACTCGCCCAGCTTCACCATAAATCCCGTAACTGATCTTCTTGTGTGTAAGCATGCCCAGTCTGAATCACAATAGACTTTTAGGTGGTTGTTGTTCTTACTGGAAAACAACACACCCAGTCCTGCTTCACCTTTGATGTACTTGACTACTTTAAGAGCAGCATTAAGATGAGACTTCTTAAGTTGATGTAGGAATTGACTTAGTGTATGTGTAGCAAATGTAATGTCAGGTCGAGTGACATTTAGATATAATAGTTTCCCAACTAATCTCCTGCAAACTGATGGATCTTCAAGTAGTTTATCTTCCTTTTCTGTCCCATTTTGTTCATCATACTCCTTGGTAGCTAACTGTACATATGGATCAAGAGGAGTTAAAGTTGGTTTAGCAGCACCAAGACCAACTTCAGATATGATTTCAAGAGTGTATTTTCTCTGATGCATTACAATTCCTTTTTGTGATCTAGCAAACTCAATACCAAGGAAATATCTGAGATTTCCTAGGTCTTTCATTTTGAATGTATCCTATAATATTCTTTTGGTATGTTGAATGAGACTGTGATCATTGCCTATAACCATCAGATCATTAACATATACCAAAATTAGAACCATAGAGGTGCCTTCCCTTTTGATAAACAATAAGTAATCCAAATGACTTTGAACAAAGCCAAGTCTAATAAGTGCATCTGTGAGTTTCACATTCCATTGTCTAGGAGCTTGTTTTAGTCCATACAGGGATTTAGTGAGCCTACACACTGGTTTCTCCCCCTGCCAGTAAATCCCTTAGGAAGTAGAAAGCCTTGAGGAAGGGTCATATACACCTCATCAAGCAAGTTACCTTAAAGGAAGGCATTGGATACATCCATGTGATGGATATGCCAATGTTCAGCAGCTGCAAGGGCCAACACACTCATAATTGTCACCATTTTGACAATAGGGAAGAATGTTTCCTTGTAATCAAGGCCCTCCTGTTGATTAAAACCCTTTGCGACAAGTCTAGCCTTGAACCTTTCAACCTGGCCAGAGGCTTGATACTTGATTTTGAATATCCATTTGCAGCCTATAGCTTTCTTGTGAGGAGGTAAAGAGACCACCACCCAGGTGTGATGTGCCTCCAAAGCTGAAATTCCTGCCTGCATATCTTCAACCCACTTAGGATCCTTACAAGCCTCTTCAAAAGTGGCAGGTTTAACCTCAGAACCAAAGGAAGATAGAAAGGCCTGATAGGAGGGGGTCAAGTGATCATAACCAATATATTTATCAATGGAATATAGTGTGTTGCTCGAACTGAGCTGAGCAGATGCTACATAGTCTTGTAACCACAAAAGGGCATTGGTAGTTCTTTGAGACCTTCTCACATCAGAAACCACAGGCACAGACTCAGGTACAGCTATAGAAAGTGCTGATGGAACAACTGGATCAACAATATCAGGATGGGATTCATCAAATGATGTAGTAGCTGCTGGGAATAGATGCCAGGCAGTAGTGGAAGGTGCAGCAAATGGAAAAATAGACTTTTTGAACAACACATCTCTGCTGAGAAAGAACACACTGTCTGTGATGTTGTAAAGAATATATCATTTATTATGTGCACTATAACCCATATGAATGGCAGTCACACTCCTAGGCTAAAACTTGTCATGAATATACATATTCTTAGCAAAACATAGGCATCCCAGAACTTGCATATGATGAAAAGAAGGTTTGATGTTGTGAAAAACTTCATAAGGGGATCTGTCATTGAGCACAGGTGTTGGCAACCTGTTGATGATATAAGCAGCAGCAAGAATACAATGTCCCCAAAACTTTAGTGGAATGTGACCTTGAAATCTGACTACCCTAGCCACTTCAAGGATATGTTTATGCTTTCTTTCAGCAATCCCATTTTGCTGAGGAGTATGAATACATGTTCTCTGATGAACAATGCCAGACTTGTACATAATCTTTGACATTCAGTGTTGACAAACTCAGAGCCATTATCAGTTCGAATGGTTTTAATCACAACATTAAACTGAGTTCTAACTAAGGTGAAAAAGTTTTTCGAGACAACACAAACATCACTTTTCATTTTTATTAGAAACAACCACAGCATTCGAGTACAATCATCAACAATGGTAACAAAGAATCTATTACCATCATATGTAGGAGTATTAAAGGGACCCCAAACATCTATATGAAGCAAATGAAAAGGACATGAAGACATAGAAGTACTATGTGAAAAAGGTAATATATGTTATTTAGCTAGAGGGCAAACAAGACAGTTATGAATCTCCTTGGAACACTAACTGGTAGGAAGATCAAGAGCATGGGAAAGCACACTGGAAGAAGTGTGACCTAGCCTTTGATACCACAACAGAATTTGAGCTTCAGTTGCATGATCAACATCTCGAGCTGAGGAAGAATAACATTTGGTTGCTTTGTCTGAGTGGAAGTTAGGAGCAGGAAGAAGATAGAGACCAACATTTTCTTTACCAATCACCTTCACCTGCCCACTGGAGAGGTCCTGAATGATAGCAAAATCAGGTAAGAAACACACTACACAATGTAAGTCTTTAGTAAGTTGTGATACGGAGAGTAGATTGTATTTAAAATCAGGGGCAACAAGAACATTTTTGATAATGTCTTTGGAAGTCAAATTACATGAGCCTGTATGATGGTAGTATCACCGTTAGGTAACTGTACCCTCCTATGTTTATCAATGGAAATTTGGAGTTTCTGGTCAAGCATAGCTAAGTGGGGAGTCATATGATTGGTTGCACCAAAGTCTACAATCCAACCAGTGTGTGTAGAATTAGCTGTTAGAGCAGTTGCATTACCTGCTGAAGAGTGATTGTCCTGAGCTAAGTTGGCATAGTGTGGATGAGGTGTTACCTCAGTGCCACCCTGTATATTAGACTGACCAAGCATGTTTAATATTTGATTATATTGTTGATGTAACACAGTCATACCTCTGTGGTAATCAGTATGTTCAGTTTGCCTAGAACCTCTGCCATAATCCTGTGATCTCTGATTCATACTGCTGCCATAGTCTAAATCAACATCACCAATCACATTGTGAGCATTTGGATATGGTCTTCTTTCATTAGGATTCCTTCCTCTCCCATAGGAGTTATTATGACCTTTCTTCTTCCTTTCATAACCAGGAGGATATCCATGTAGTTTATAACACACACCTTGAGTATGTCCAGTTCGTTTACAATAGTCACAAAAGGCATTTGGATCATAGCTAGAGCTAGTATAAGGCTTAGGCTTAGTCACAGGGGCAGAATTGATACCAGTTGTAAACATTACACTTAGCTCTGACGAACTAGAACTACTAGATGTTTGAGAAATGATACGTTGGCTCTCTCTTTCAATCAACAGTAAGTAGGTTTTGTTTATGGAAGGCAAAGGTACCATCATTAGAATCTGTCCCCTAGCTTGCTCATAAGAGTCATTAAGCCCCATAAGATATTGTAGCAACTTTTGATTGTTCATAAACACTACAAACTCTCTCGAATTGACACAATCACAGCGAGGAACAGGAGCTATACTATCATACTCTACCCATAGTTCACGCAGTTTAGAGAAATAGGCTGAGATCTAGCTAGTACCTTGACAGACAGTAGCAATCTCTTTGTGCAGCTGAAAAATGCGAAATCCGTCAATTTTGTCATATCGTCTGACAGATCCTTCCATACAGCAGCATCATTCCTAGAGTAGACAATGCCTCCAAGTAATTCCTTCGAAACACAATTCATGATACATGACAAGACGATTGCATTGCAACGTTCCCATAGATTCTCCAGATTTGAACCATATGAGTCCTTTTTGTAGGAACCATCAATGAATCCAAGTTTATTACGACCAATTATAGCAATTCTCCTTGCTCGACTCCATACAGAAAAATTATCAGCTCTAGTCAATTGAATTGAACTGAGCAGAACTCCTGAATTGTCAATATTGTGCAGAAAAAGTGGATGATTGTGGCTCAACTTCTCTGCAGCTCATTGTCGACGGTTGCCATGGCTTCACCTGATCCTACTCAGTGAATTGATTAAGCAATTCGTGTTTAGAGAATAGGCTCTAATACCATGCTAGCTATCTTGATGAAGATAGCTTGAAGAACACTTCATGTTGCTCTAGAATGTTCTCAGATGCAGAGAGAAATAACCCAGATGTATTAACTTTTCATGAACTGAATTAATTAACATAAACTTGGAAGCTCTATACATTTATACAATGGGAACAATACTATTGTAACTAATCTAACTAACTCCTTACTAGCTAATCCTCTAACTTCTGTTATTTACAAACTGATCCTAACTAACTATAATGTAACTAACTACGCAATGCCTTCTTCAATATATGTATGTGTATATAAACTTAGAAATAATGATTGCACGCAAGGTGTTTGATAAAATGTCGAAGATAAATTGTGCTAAAGTTGTTTGATAAAATGTGTGTGACGGATTGCACAGAAGATGTTTGATAAAATGTGCATGATAGAATGCCTGAAAGGTGTTTTATAAAATGCGTCTGAGATTGCCAAAGAGAATGCCTATGATAGATTGAATGGTAGGTGTTTGATAAAATGTCTATGATAGATTGCCCGAGAAAGTGTTTGATAAAATGTCTATGATAGATTGCCCGAGAAAGTGTTTGATAAAACGCGTAAAATAGATTATCCCGGAAAGGTGTTTGATAGAATGTCTTATGATAGATTGTCGGAGAAGTGTTTGATAAAATGCGTCTGATAGATTGTTGGAAAAGTGTTTGATAAAATGCATATAATAGATTTCCTCGGAAAGGTATTTGATAAAATGTCTTATAATAGATTGCGGGGAAGATATATATACTTGATAAAATGTGTATGATAGATTGTTGGAGAAGTGTTTGATACAACGCGTATAATAGATTACCTCGAAAAGGTGTTTGATAAAATGTCTTATAATAGATTACAGGAAAGATATATACTTGATAAAATTGTGTATGATAGATTGCCGAAAAAGTGTTTGATAAAATGTGTAAGGTAGAAGTAATGTGTGTATTTTTCTTTCTTACTTTCTATAGATCTCTTTGTTTACGTCTCTTTTCCCCCCTCTGACTCTCTTTGTACAACGCGCACTTTTCTCTTTCTCTTTCTCTCTGTGTTTGGATTTGGGAAATGTTTGTGTTAGTTTAGCTCAAATGGTTTTGCGAGAAGTGTGGAGACATTATAAACAAAGACGGTTGGTGAGTTTCCTACTATTAGAGCCAAATATTATTAATTGTGGTGTAAAATTATTGGCTTAATACATAGTTTACCGTGTTGCTTGGACTCGTCAGAAATGTCAATGTGTGTTGGATCCTTGATGAGCAATGCATTTTGGAGGATCCAACATGAGTGTGGGGCTAACACTTTTTAAGAGTTCGAGCAACATTACCCTTGATACACATCACTTAAGTATGCATTCGTGTCTCTTTTGTGTGTCATGTAGTAATAAAATAGAGTGTTTTAGACATAGTTTTGACACACGTTAGCGTGTAAGAGAGATTTCGCTACAAATTTGCGGATAAATTATGCATTATTATCGTAATAATTTTTTTAGAGGTGGTATATGTTTTATGGTCTATTGCGAATATTTTTAGTTGTATGATTATATCATTCTTTTAGATAGAGATACATAAATAAAATATATGACCAACCTTTTGTCCAGGAGGTGCATCACGACGAACTTTATAGGCATGACCAATGTGTTGATGGTTACCACCACCATGGGGATGCTCCACAGGATTCATAGCAACACCACGAACCTTAGGCCAGCAGTTTCTCTTTACACGGTACTTATGGTAAGCATTACCAGCTTTAAGCATTGGTTTCTCAGTACGTCCTCCACCAGCAACCTGACCAATCATAGCACGGCATCCACTAGGCACAATCTTTTTGGCTCCTGATGGGAGCTTGACCCTGTCGAGAGTTCAAATTTGATTAATCACATTCCCTAACATCTGAAATACTTCTAACACACAGTATGGCCATAGTATAACCACATTCCGTAAAACTAATGTCTGTTAGAAATAATAGATAAAGACATAGGATGTAGCATGACAACAAAAACTGTCATTGCAGCAATCACAATCACAGTTCATTTGCCTAACTCAAACCAGAACATCAATTTTACTCTCAATTTCAATTCACTTCCAAAATTCTAATCCTAACCCTAATTCCGGTTCAATCCCGAAGCATTTCCATCCCTTCCTATGAGGAGAAGACAAGGTAGGTCAGGCAGTAAACTGCCTTTGTGCCAAGTATCCAGTAATTTTCCCGGTAGTGCCAATGAAGAACAGTCTGCATTTTTATCTTCATCTTCTTCAGATAAGTTTAGCAAACCCCGAGTGAAAAATTCCAATTTCGCAAACACAAATATTAATTCTTAGGTGCTTAAAAGTATAAATTCCAAAAGGCGAGTTGTTGCTGATGAGAATATTTCAATAAACAAAGAGCCAACTTCTAAGGCTTTAATTGCATTAACTGCTAGATTTTCATCCGAGTCGTTAACGACTGACGAAAGTGAAATTAGGGTTGTTTCTGAATATTGGCGGGATAGAACATGATAACTACATTTTAATCAGTAATACTATTATTACCAAATGGCATGAAAATGTGTCGATTTGGGTGACAGAAGATATGTTTGTTGATGTTATTCCTGAACACTATAATGGGCTATTAGATTCTGCGTAGAGCTGCATGTTATCATATGGATATATTAATTTTGGGGTGGCATTGGCAATTAAGGACAAGATTCTAGTTGATCCAAAAAAAGGCGAAGAGACTGTTGTCGGGGCAGGTCTTGCTGGGTTGGCGGTTGTGAGACAACTGATGTTATTTGGTTTTGAGTTTACTGTTTTGGAGGGACGAAAGTATGTAGGTAGAAGGGTGTACACAAATAAAAAAGATGGAAGGAGGGAATATGGTGGCAGCTGCTGATTTAGGAGGAAGTATTTTGACAGGTACACTAGGGAATCCATTGGGTCTGTTGGAACGACAGTTGTCGTATACACTTCATAAGGTGAGAGACCAATGTCCACTCTACCGTGCTAATGGAAATCCCGTAGATGAGTATTTGGATACAAAAGTGGAGGTTGCTTATAACTCACTTTTGAATAAGGCAAGCAAGCTCAAGCAAGAAGTTTTCTCAGGACTAGAAGCACAGATCCATAACCACTACCCAGTGGTTTAGACCCAATGTTATCATTACGAGAATATTCAAACCTGGAGGAAGTGAGATCCCTTTAGAAGGGCCAATTTCTTACTTGCCAGAGGCGTAGAGCTAAAGCAGCTCGCTACTACATTAGTTCTAATATCCCCAGCAAATAAAGTGGTTTCATTGCCTCTGCCAAAGTTTTTAGCCATCCCGAGAAATAAGTTAAAAAGGGGATTCATGAAGAAGCTGAAACTCTAAACAATAAAAAGAAATAGGAAAGAGAAAGCTAAAGAGAGGTGGGGAAGGACTTATACCCGACTATTTTGTACTTGACTGTGGCTACTCTTGACTTTACAACACCTGTTAAGCACAAAATATAAGAAATGTTAGCCTCAAATCTAATATATGGCACAGTTGCAAATGAAATAAATAAAAACAAAACATGTTTGTAATGATTAACACGAAACTTCAAGGCAAAATATTACAAGCTCAAATTGATGAATAGTGAATCTTATTTTCTTGATGCTTTGGCATGTTATTGTTGCCTCTTTTTCATTGTTCGCCCAACCAAAGGTCTATTGCAAACAATCTCTCTATCTTCTCAAGATACGTACATTCTACCTTCCTCGGACCCCACCTGTGGGATTATTGGGTTTCTTGTTGTTGCTAAAGGATATATATCCCACAATTATTACCTCCGCTTTTTGTTATCCAAATACTCGTGTATAGGCTTTCCATCAGCATGATAGAGTGAATATTGGTCTCACTGTATGAAGTGTATACGACAAATGTCGTGCCAATAGACCAGACGGATTCCCTAGTGTACCTGTCAAAACAATCCCTCCTAAATTAGAAGTTGTCACCTTATTCCCCCTTCCATCTTTTTTGTACACCCTTCCACCTACACACTTTCGTCCCTCGAAAAACAGTAACTTCAAAGCCAAATGACATCAATTTCCTCGCAGTCGTCAAGCCAGCAAGACGTGCCCCGATAACAGTCACTCTGCCTTTACTTGGCTCAACTGAAATCTTGTCCTTAATTGTCAAAGCCACCCAAAAATTAAAATATCCATATCATAACAAGTAATGTAGAATTCAATAACTCACTACGACGTTCATATATAACATCAACAAATACATCTTTCGTCACCCAAATCCACACATTTTAATGCCATCGGGAAATAATGTGATTTCTAATTAAAATGTAGTTATACTATTCCACCCCGCCAACTATATAAACAACCCAAACTTCAATTTTGTCATCCCTTAACGAGTCAGACATAAATCCAGTCGTTAACCCAATTAAAGCCTCAGAAGTTAACTCTTTGTTTATACAAATAATCCCATTAGAAACAACCCACCTTCTCGAATTTATACTTTTAAAATCAACATTTTTGTTCGCAAAATTGAAACTTTTAACTCGAATTTCGCTAAATTTACATGAAGAAAGCAATGTAGACTGTTCTTCATTGAAATTACTGGATACCTGCTACAAAGACTGTTTACTGTCTAATCTACCTCATTTTATATTCATGGCAGGGGATGGAAATGATTCTACATTGAACCGGAGCTACGGGTAGAGTTAGAATTTGAAATTGAACTGAAATTGGGAGTAAAATCAAGGGTTTGAGTTAGAAAAATGAATTTTGTTGATTGATTTCTCTGCTTTTTGTAACTGTTTTAGCAACGGAGAAAATGAGGACGGGATAGGAGAAGATGAAAATGGGTGATCGGAGAAAGATGAAAATTGATTGTTTCAACTTTCTTGGTTGTAACGAAGTGAAGAAGAAAAGGGGAAAAATGGCTTGTTGAGAATGAAGGAGAAAAAGAGGTGTAATATAAAGAACAAAGTGACAAATATATATGCATGTAATCCAATCTATTTTTTACTTAACTAAATATTATTTTTCTTATTTTATTTTAGCTTTCGTTACATCCTATAATATTTCACTTAACTACAAAACAATTCTCGAATTTTCAAAATATGACCAAATACATCCTTTTTATTTACTACTAAAGAACTCCTAATTCTTCATTACTGTGTCAATGGTTGTAGTAAAATAAATAAATTATGAGGATTAGAATAGATGACCTCATGAAATTTTTGCAATACCTTAATCACTAGACTAAATATTTAACTTGTGTCAAGAGGTGTCAATACTCATATATATATTTATTAAACCAAAATTGAAAATGTAACCTCTATATACATTGTTATTTTCCAACATAGGGGTGTCGGTTGACACCCCTTGGCTAAGAGTGAGTCTACCCCTGCTCCTACATACTCATTTTTTCCTCAAGATTACAATGATATGTGGTTTTAAACTAAAGATAGTAGAATATACTAAAACGATCTTTAATCTTGTGGTGTTAAACATGCCATTTGAAAGTTATAATTAACTTTTTGAAACTGACTAATAAGAAAAGTAAGACAAACTAATTGAAACAGAGAGAGTATGTCTGGAGAATCTCTCTTGCACTTTACATTTGGAGCCTTAACATTCCTTTGTTTTCTAAAAATATCATTTTAGAGCTCAAGTATGGTATATACGAAATTGAGATTCAGTTTTAGAAAGTTATGCAAATAGAGGGATCTCAATTTGAGACAGCAAAGGTGGTTGGAGTTGCTTAAAGACGACGATATGAAAATGAGATTCAAGTTTAGTTGATAATTTTTTCTTTTTTTGAAAAAAAAATGTAATTGAACAAAATGAACTCAATTTGAGACAGCAAAGGTGGTTGGAGTTGCTTAAAAATAGATTCAACTTTAGTTCATAATTTTTTCTTTTTTAAAAAGACGTAATTGAACAAAATGATCTTAATTTGAGACGGCAAAGGTGGTTGGAGTTGCTTAAAAAGGACGATATGAAAATGAGATTCAAGTTTAGTTGATATTTTCTTTCATTAAAAAAATATAATTGAACAAAATAGCTCTATTAATTATTATCTATTATCTATGGTGTTCCCAAATTGAAATGGTACCTTTGTTATGCATCATATTGTAAAGTGTATTACATTCACATTTGAAATAAGAAACATTCACGGAAAATATCAATCATAGTCCACTGATTAAGAAATTACCAAAATGATATTCAGAACAACTTCCGAGATTAATTAATAAATATCTATTTCAATATAATATTGTTATAAACATTTACAAATGTTTACATACAAATTTTCATATTTTTCTTTTGTGCTACATATATTAAACTACCAAACATGTTTTTGGTACCTAGGGTATGCAACGTGAGCCATGTCCGCGAGAAGAAGTTGGTGCATGGAATGTGGTGGACGATGTAGTATTACAAGGTTTCATCTAGTTGCATTCTTCCCAATTTCGCCAGGTGATCGCACAGTTGTTTCATCATAGAGATCTCAAGTTCAGAAAGGAGGTGTCGACACTCTTCTATCACGTCACAATCAGGGTGATTGTCGACGGGGCCTCCCTTACTCATGAGCATCAATGCTTCATGGGAGTCCGTCTCGATAATGACGTTCTTCAGGTTGAAGTTCTTCGCCAAGGTCAGCCCGCCATGTATGGCCCATAGCTCCGCCGTGAGGCACGACGTTGTTACCACACCTAATCGCCCCATGAATCCTCCTAACCACCTACCCATATCATCTCTTGCAATACCCCTGTATCCCGCTAACCCTGAATTCTGCATAAAAGTTCCATCTGTGTTGATCTTAATGTATCCGGACGGAGGGAATGACCAATGAATGTACCTAGGCGCATCTCTTTGTCTAACATGTCTAACTACAGATTGAACGTGATCATGAGTATAAGATACGTATTCAATAATGGGGGGTTGAACACGATTACAAACATGAGTAAGGTATCCAATAACGGGAAAATGGACATAGTGCCAATTATTGACAGTAGGGACATATATTGCCATTTTTTTTAAAGCTAATAATAAGATCACTTGTATGAGAAAAGAAAAAAGGTAGTTAGAAGTAATAAGTCTTTTTTTGGCATATTAAAAATCTAGTGGTAGATTAACGTATTTATAGATGTGTTTTTTAGCCTAATCCTAATAGAAGTAAGATATGATTTTGTTTTGGTAATTTTAAGTTACTAAAATTAAACAAAATAATTAATCCTAAATCCAAACTGAAATAGGAATACTTAGAAATTAGGATTTACTTTTGCTAAAATAGAACTGGGACGACTCTATGCTTCTAAACAATAAAATATGTTCAATTTATTGATCAAATAAGACACAAAATTGATATAGTCTTTATAACCTTATTCGTGAAATTATTAGATAGCACATAAGTTGTACACGCATTCGAGGATTTGTCAAAAGTATAAGTAAAAAGGGAAATTAAATTAGGAAATTTTTGAAAAGTAAATAGAGATGGAGAAAGTATTAACTAAATTTGTGAGACAATGCATATATATTAAAACATAATTTAAATCATAATTTCCACTATTGCCATTTATAAAATCATAAATATGACTTTATAAGTATTGTAATTTTTCCGAATTCAATAATTTAGATATTTGGAGCTTAAAAAGATGAACACAACTTTATCTCCCCTGAATGTTGAAATAAAAAAAAATCATTTCAATCTTTTCTTAATATTTCATACATCCGTTTTTATGTTAACACACTTATTATTTTACGTAAAGTTTTTCATTCATATAATTTAATACATAATGTTATAACATTACATTATTTTAATAATTTGATGAGACCGTCAAGTACACTAGTGTATCCAACAAAAATCAAGTCTAATCTTATAGTCGATTAATTTAGGGACAGTAGAATGTATATAGATTTTACGCTTACCAATTCTAGCTATGGATTTAGTTTCAAAATTTAAAATTGAGACAACTCACGTAATCTATGAACCAAACAACTTACACTCTTATCACTCCAACACAAAACTCCCTAAATTACTTGAAATCGTATTCCAAGCAGATAAACTCCCTAGGTTACTCATCATTTCTATACACAACCAAACATAACATAAATCGTACAATGAATTAACAAAAATATATGTTATTATATTCTTTGTAACATTAACAAATGTTTACGTACAATTTCATATTTTTTCTTTTGTTCTATATATACTAAACTACCTTACATGTTTTCGGTACCTAGGGTATGCAACCTGAGCCATGTCCGCGAGAAGAAGTTGGTGCATGAAATGTGGCGGACGATGTAGTATTATGAGGTCTTCATCTAGTTGCATTCTTCCTAGTTTTGCTAGTGATCCGCACAACTATTCCCTTCCCTTAGAGTATGCATCATGGAGATCCCAAGTTCGGACAGAATACATCAACACTCTTCTATCATGTAATGATCGGGGTGATTGTCGACAGCGCCTCCCTTACTCATGAGCATCAATGCTTCATGAGAGTCAGTCTCGATGATGACGTTCTTCAAGTTGAAGTTCTTCGCCACAGTCAGCCCGCCATATATGGCCCACAGTTCCGCCGTGAGGCATGACGTTGTTACCACACCTAATCGCCTCACGAAGCCTCCTAACCACCTACCCTTATCGTCTCTTACAATGCCTCCATATCCTGCTAACCTTGAGTTTTGCATAAAAATTCCATCCATGTTGATCTTAATGTATTCGAACGGAGGAAATTACCAACTAATGTACTTAGGGGCATCTCTTTGTCTAACATTTCTAACTACATATTGAAAATGATCATGAGGATAAGATATGTGTCCAATAATGGGGGGTTGAACACGATTATGAACATCAACAACATATCCAATAACGGGAAAATGGACATAGTGCCAATTATTGACAATAGGGACATATATTGCCATTTTTTTAAAGCTAATAATAAAATCACTTATATGAGAAAAGAAAAAAAAGTAGTTAGAAGTAATAAGTTTGTTTTTGCATATTAGAAACTATTGGTAGAGTAACGTATATATAGATTATTTTTTTTAGCCTAATCCTAGTTGAAGTAGAAAATTGATTTTTTTTGGTAGTTTTAAGTTACTAAAATTAGTGTTACGTTACTATAATATTTATGGTAATATCATGATTATTTATGTCATATTTTGGTAAGTATTATTTTAATATCACACTATATGAAATAACTATTCCAAGAAAGTTTGGTTTAAGTATGAATTCATTTTAATTATGTTTTAATGCACGTAGACTATATTCCTATCTACATTATGTTTTTGTTATTTATTCAATATGTTACAACAAATTACTTTTAACACCACAAAAATCTCCATCTAGCTAATACTTTATTTATAAGCTTAAAAGGCAAGTTCACTTTTGAGGACGTACTCAATTTCCTTTTACAATTTTTTTTGTATTTTGTAAATGGAATTTAAGTAAAATCTTAAGAGGTAAACTATGTATTAAACCTTTTTCCATAGTCAAAGAGACTTTAAACTCCAAGGATTAACACACGATTTCAAAAAACTTGATGGATAATGATATTGCAATAACAAGATATCTCCATCAACACAAAAACCATCAAACTTGTCAAAGATACACACTCGAACTAAGCTCTATTTCATTCATTCTTTCAAAACAAATTTTCTTGTGAACACCAGATAATGAGAGATCTCCATCGACACAATAACCATTAACCATGTCAATATACACACTCAAACGAAGCTCGATTTCATTGACTCTTACAATTTGATGCATATGTTCACATTCGTCAATTAGAAATAAGAAATTTGAGTCTTTAACACATTGATGTTTTCATTCATTGCTCAAATCATTTGTATGCACAAAAACAAACATAAACCCCAAAATCTACTAAACAGCTAAGAAAACACTAGCAAATCCTTAATACTATTCCAGAAAAAGAAGAACAGAGCTAATAACTAAGAAAAACCAAGTGTTAAATTTGTTTAATCTTCATCAGCAGATGGCTTTGAACCACCAGTTTTCTTTGGAAGCAAAAGGTTGTGAATGTTGGGCATCACACCACCATTGGCAATTGTTACATCTCCGAGAAGTTTGCTTAGTTCCTCATCGTTCCTCACTGCCAATTGAATATGCCTTGGAACGATCCTAGTCTTCTTGTTGTCCCTTGCTGCATTTCCAGCCAACTCAAGAACCTGCAAATAATAAACACTGGAAAATCAGAAACACAAAATGAAGAAAGAAAAACTCATTGGTATATCGAATTATCTATCGACACCATACGAATACCAGTGAATTTGCTTCAAATTGCTACCAATAGCAAGCTCTAGACAAACAGAGCTAACCATTTTTAGGTATAGCAGCAACAATGAAGTGACAGATTATCTTTTATACAACGAAATCTCAACAACTACATACCCAAATGAAACAATTTCTGTAATGAAGTTCAACAAATTAGAAATTAAATCCGAATTAACCAAATATTAAACATTTGGAACCCCCAATCACTTAATATTTTGGCTTCTGAAACCATCTGTTCCTTTAAAGCGAGCTCTTTTAAGCTCAAATTAGGCTAATTTGAGCTCAAATCCCAAATTATTAAAGCTGAAAATCTACCTAAAACATAAGAATTCCAAACCCTAGCAATTGATTTATACAAAAATTAAACAATTTAAAAGGCAAATAACAAAATTAAAGTTACTATAGCTAAAACTCAACCTAAAACGAAACAATTGCAAACCCTAGCAGTCAATTTACAAAAAACTAAACAATTAAATAGGCAAATAGCAAAATTAAAACTATCAGAGCGAAAAATCTACCGAAAACAAACGAATTACAAACCCTAGAATTCAATTTAAAAAGGCAAATTCCGAAATTAAAATTACTAGATCTAACAATCTACCCGAAACAGAACCCTAGCCATCAATTCACACAAAAATCAAACAATTAAATAATCAAACAACAAAACTAACCTCAGCAGCAAGGTACTCCAGAACAGCAGCTAGATAAACCGGAGCTCCAGCACCGACACGTTCAGCATACTTCCCGGCTTTTAAAAACCGAGCAATACGACCAACCGGAAACTGAAGACCAGCTTTGCTACTACGAGAAGTAGCCTTTTTTGCTGTTCCTGAACCTAGGGTTTTGCCTCTACCAGCCATTAATGGAGATTTTTTTGAGTTTTGAATTTTGAAAGCAAAAATTGAGCTGAGAATTATATGGATTTTGTGAGGTTTATATATAGATGAGGAATTTTGAATTGGACCAATAGGAGTAAATCACGCGGATCGTGATTTTAAGCCGTTAGATTAGATGGGAATTAACGGTGAGATGAGAAGGATCGAGGATGAAGAGTTCGGCATTTTTTAGGGACGGATATATCCTTATTAGTTTACTGTATTTACGATATGTTTGCCATTGTGACTAAATAATTAAAATGAATTTCTTTTTGTCTCAAAATAAATGTTTTATAATATCGATCGTTTTACGAATTTAAGATAATGATTTGTAATTATTTTTTATTATACTCTTGTATTAAAGAATTAAGTAGTGATTAATAGGAGTAACTTAGATACTTAGTAAATGATGATATTTTGTATTTTTTTTGGACGTTGAAAAAGCTAAAACGACACTTATTTTGGGATGAAGGAAGTAGTATTAACTGTCTTGGTGGGTTGTCCATTTTTGTTGCATTGGTTGAGATAAAAAAAATTTGATTGAATAAATCAATAACTCTTTAAGTCTGTTAGTAAAATTTATTTAGATATTTGAAATATGACATATTCTAATCGAATATATGATGAGATATTACTATTAGACACTTTCGACTAAACAAATTGGAATTTTTTTTGTGTGTATTCTTAGACGTTCATTTCGTAGATAATTAACTATTTTAAATTGCATTTCAATAATAAGAAAAAACAAAACGAGAAAGAACCAGCTCACAAGGATCTATTACACACAATCTTTACTTTATATTGCATTTCAACAAGTACTTACAGAGTCAAAATTGTTTTTATTGACATATAACAAATGTTGAACCCCATTAATTCCTTCGTATGTTTAATTTATTTTTCAAATCTCTTTAGTGAAAATCGTAACTTTGCCACTGTCAACTGTCTATCAAGCTTTTCTTTGAAACAAAAATATTCATTGTAGTCGCATGAGTGGGGTTTTGGGGAAGGTAGGATGTACACAAACCTTACGCCTACCTTTGTGGATAGAAAGGTTGTTTCCGATAGACTCTCGGCTCAAGAAAAATGGTTTTTTTCATAAAGGTATGGAACTTGTATAATAGGTACAAATACAAAATTGTTATCAAATTAATGGAGAGTTAAAGAAAATACAATAACTAGAATTCACAAGCTAGCCTTCTAAGTAGCAACAGCAACTGCTTCTGTTGTTTTCTCCTTCTCTTTGACAGCTTTCTTCCAGTTCTCTGCACTATCGATAATTTCGCCCGTTTTTATGAGGTACCTGACTCTTTTACCATTGTCGAGTGCCTTATGACCCACCCGACTGGCTACCTTCTGGTCTTTCGAGTAAAGCATCACGTTCGAGCTGTGAATAGGAGCTTCAATCTGAAAGCACAACACCCAAACAGTTACTTTCACACAAGGGCTGATTAATTTACATTATCCATAACCTATGTTGCTCGGACTCTCCAAAAATGCAGTACTTTTGGAGGATCTCACATGCACCTGTCAGCATTTTTGAAGTCCGAGCAACATATATAGTCCATAACAAAAGAGACTTAAGATTAACTTTGGGGCAATGTGGAAACAGTTAGAAGGAAAGAAATCGAAAAAACCTTGACTATTTGGCCAGGCTCATCCTCACTCCTACTCTTCACATGCTTGGTTTTCAAGTTTATCTCTCTTATGACAACTTTGCTATTGTGCTTGATAATCTCAGTGATCTCTCCAACCTTACCTTTGTCGTGGCCAGATATGACTTTTACTGTATCTCCGAGTTTCACGTGCATTTTGTGTAGCACAGGAAGGCTGTTTGGCTTACACTTTTTCCGTTCCCATCGCTTGAGCTGCAGAAGCAATGAAAATGAAGACCCTTTTTACACAGAACAAATTTCCCTGGCACGGAAAATGGAAGTCAAACTACTAGATACTATAATTACCTTGCAAGTGACATGGAATGTTCATAACAGAGTAACATTAAACATTTTTGGGTTATAAGAATATTCATCACCTGACGGAAGGTAAAAAGACCAGAAACGGATCAAAAGACACCAACCTTGGCTACAATGGATCCTGGAGTTTGTGTTGATTTGACCTGCAAATTAAGCATCACTTGAAAACTGTCATAATTGAACAAGCAAATAATCTTGTTGCAGCTTGACGCATGAACAAAAAAAGGTCATGTAAACAATATACGAAAAGAGGGCTAGTAAGCAATTGCAACAAGGTAACCTATTAACAACAAGTTCGTATTACAACGAAGATATTTAGAAGTCTATATTTTGCTTCAATTGCTGATGATGTTTACTAGTTTCATTTAAGAACTTACTATTATGTACATTCTGGACTATTGACTTCCACATAGAAGTTGTTCTCTTCAAATAAAAAGTTCTTTGCTTAGAAAAGTGTTCCTTCTCTTCAACTATACATTCAGATTTATTAATATGATCATACACGCAAGTAGTAATGCAACTTTATCAGCACCTCCGCAATATTGCATGTGGGATCAAGAGATGCTGTTTGTTACCAACTATAAGGATAACACAGCCTGTTCTGTTCAAGTATCTACCAGCAATTTTCCGCATTTCAGGAGGCAAACCAGAAAGGTGAAGAATGTTACATCTTCTAGCACAAAAAGTACGTAATGATAGGACAGTCAACACATGCCTAATATATCAATATTTGAAGACGAAAGAAGAGGATTAATCATAGGGAAGTAAAATTGAAACAAAGACAGTTCATTCTGAAACTCGCAAAACAAAAGCATCAGAACATATAGATCAAACTACATTAAAAGTAATCCGTGAAACTATCACTAACCCCAGGTAAGATGTGATGTGGCAGCCGCACCACCCTCAACTAACTATACATTAATTGACCAATTTAAAATACACGCACACACTAAGTTCATATCCACTATCACATAGTAGTTACAAGTGTAGTGATAATTCATTTACACCCATTGACTAAACAATCTTGCATCTAGATTTGTAGTAATCTCTTCCATAGCCTAGTTGGTGAAGAGAATTTCCGATGTTGAAAGTTATAGTCCCCACAACTCAATTTGTCTGGTAAACTACTCGGCGCTCCCCATGGGTAGTAAATGTGTTTGGCTATTACAGAAAACATTTCCTCTAGGAAAATGTTTTCAATTGTTTCCTTACGGTGAAATCTCGTAGGACTAATATTTTCCTATTCCCAGAGAAATGAGGACAGAGCTTATGTCACACATGGGTGGAAGTCATATTCTTTTACACAAACACACATATTAGATAATGGAGAAATCTGCTATTTTCAGCTTCGAAGCTCAACGAGTAATGCGTCTGTCTCTCTACCTTTCTCTACTTAAATTCATCAGTCCGAATTGAACCCATGACACGTACCTACCTTACATCACGTTGTACTTACTTTGTGATTGAACCAATGCCATTGGGATCATTTTCCTTCTATAAAATTTCAAAGCTTAATTAACACTTGGAAACACAATCTACATATACTATCCTATAACATGTAAAAATAAGTATATGTCACCTATACTTTTATACCCCAAACACTCTAAAACTTCCTCCATCCATACTAAATGCACCCTTAGAGTTTAGAGTTTTTGCCACGGTGCCACCCGAGGCCTCTTCAGTCATCGAGTGAGTATCCAAGCCAACTTGCACACAACTCCACTAATTTACCCTTTGTCGGAAATTTACACTGTGTAGCTAGGTAAAAAAAGTAAAATGTATATACTATATATATTGACTCCTCTTGGCTTCTTCATGAGTTTACTACTTTATATTTTCATACCCCATAGTAAAAATCTTGCCTACTCTAGTGCTGATTCCACGGGATACCTGCTTACTCACACCAACAAGGTGTGGACATATATCAAGAAATCATTGCCTTTGCTATAATTTGAACATAAGACCTCATGATTCTCGACCCATTTTATTGACAAGTAGGCCACACCCAAAGTGCATTATACAAAGTTTTAATCAAAATTAAGCAAACATTTACAAATGTTAACAAAATTAAAAGAGTGAACTATGAATAAACAACATTAATTGAAGAAAAGAATGGATTTTTGAAAGAGTAGTGAAGTAAAGAAGAGTACCAGAGGTGAGCAGAGAGGAAGAGGAGAAAAGGGTTGGCCCAAAAATGAGTTGGAAGAGATGGAAAGAGAAGTAAATGAGCTCTGAAGAGCTGCCATTGCCACCATTTCTTCAAATCTTTCAACAAACAAAAAGAAGGGAATTTTGGATAGAGTTGGAAGCAGCACTTTTATTGGATTGAACCTTAAACGGGTTGACCCGGCCCAAAAATATTCTTCCTTTTTGGGAAATGAGTAAAATTTTCCTTTATTTAGTAGTATAATATTTTTATTGAAAATTTTGATGATAACAACAACATATTCGGAGTAGTTACTTCTACTTTGTAAAGGTTGAGAGATTGTTTCTATTAGATTCTCAACTTCTTTTTAAAAAATTGACGAATAGTTTTTCATACAACTCATTAAAATTCATTTAGATAAAAATATCTCGAATAGAAATGCGGAAAATTCTAGCATGATGCATTTTTAACAGAGGGTGTTATTGTCTAAAATGTATTTTTCGCATTGAAAATGATTATTTTGAACTACATTCGTAATAAATAACTATCTCACATAATTTTACGTGAAATTCATGGTATTGAGTTTGAGATATTGTTACAATTCATTTGATTAAGGGGGTATGCAATTAATTATTTGTAATTTAAATTAAAGTTATTGTGTAAATCTGTAATTGACATTTTATATATGTCTCGGACGGTCCATCTTGCATTAATTTTGATAATTTCATTGAGTATCTATTATCTTCCACCAACATAAATATCGAATAGCTATGTTCAAGTATATATAATTCTTCCATCAATCCACATATGAAGTCACATTTTAAGGGTAAAAGTTAAGTACATGATTACGTAGGTATGTTGTTATTATCTTTCATAACTCATAAGTGCAATGGCATAGCTAAGTGAAAACAAGAGGTTCATTCAAAAAAAATAAAAATTGAAGGGCTTCTTTGTGTGGGGTTACTTCTTTGTCACCATGTGTAAGTTATGGATCAATAACAGACGAACCTTTTGAATTTTCTAAATGGTATTTGGTATCCACATTAAAGTTATCTAAGCCATGTAAGGCTCACTATTACAAACCAAGTTCATCACAATGTGGATATCGAGGTCACACATGTAGTCATGGGGTTGACAATAGCTATTGGATCGAGAACAAGCAAGAGGGCCAGATTAATTTAGGATCTGAGTTGAGTAATGGACATGAGAACAGTTTCATCAAAAAGGGTAGTGATATGTGATTAAGGGAATATGCAAATTATTAAGTAAAGAGTCTCTCATTTCCATCCTTAGTCTAAACTTTCCATCCCCCTCTATCTATCTCTATATTTTCTAAGTTAACATTCTCTGTTTCGTTTTAAAAATTGTTAGTTGTTAGTTGCTTGTTTTCATTTCTTAATTTAACTTGAGTTGTTACATCCACTCAGTGGGGAAAGAGCTTTTTTTTTTCTTCATATTCAGAACTTGAACCCAAAATCTTTAATTAACTGATGAACAAAACAGCCCAATCGACTACACCATATTCTTTGTAGTCACAACTCACTACTTATCAAACAAATATATTCTCAATAAGGTTTATATATAACTAATATAGCTTTGGAGTATCTTGTGTTTTTCTTCAAATATTGCATTCTTAGTATTAATATAGATAGAGAGAGTGGTTTCTTTTAAAGAAAAAACAAACAAACTTTACACCATAATATTATACAAGAGTTTTAATTAAAATGAAATTTTACAATAACAAAGAGAGCCGGAGGTGGATTAATTAGTCCAAATATCAAATCAAGAAAGGGGCTGGAATCATTGCAGCAAGGCAAGCTATCCTGGAGAACCTAAAATGAACAAAATCAACCACATGAAAAATTAGAAAATCATCGAAATTTACTCATCTGACTAATTTATAATATTTATCCAAGATAAGATGAACAAGAGAAAGCCACAATATATCTCCATCATCATTCTCTTTTGGGGATGATTAATTAGGTTAAAGAAAAATACGATAGAAGATCATTGGTCCGATGCATTAAGTGAAATTAATTCTCAGAGAGTGACGAATTAAAAGAATAAAGTGATCCTTATCATGATGTTTAGAGATCAAACGCGTAAAAATGGGGTTGAGGGTAGCTCACTTGGTGAGTTTTCGATATTCTACTACTAAGGTGAAAGGTGAAAGGTAAAAGGTTCAAACTCCATCAATAGCTTAGCGTCTCCTTCCCTCTCGTAACTTAAGTTGTACACCACGTGCAAACTAGGCGATATATTTAAATGAAGAAGGATAAAGAAATGTGCACATTATTCCGAGTTTCAATAGTTGTTGTTAGTTTCATTGATTGACTCTACACGAATTTGTCGATCATAACTTTTTCTATTGCAACATTCATATATATCAAATGCGTGCTATTCTGTATAAAATAATTTCAATCAACTTCCTCTATACCTGGATTTACGATTACGATGATGAGGGAGTTGATTGACAGGCCGCGAAGCAGCTGCCGCGGCCTTCTTCTTCAAATTCCTGCCGGAATTAGCTACCACCATTCTCGGCGGTAGAACATAATCTGCATCTTCCGATATGGAGTAAAGAGACGGTTTCCATTCAGGGAATGAACCAGCTGATCTCGCCGATCCTCTTCTCCTCCGTCGCCTCCGTTTATACATAATAATGTTGTTAATATCGGACGATGCTACAGAAGCTGTAGGTACAAGGATCTCCTCTTCCTCTTCAGTGCGATGTGCACGTTTTGATGAACAGCCACAACACGATACCAGTTCAACAAAAAACTTCATATTTACCAGGTATGTATGTGTGTATAAACTTAGAAATAATGATTGTACGCAAGGTGTTTGATAAAATGTCGAAGATAAATTGTGCTAAAGTCGTTTGCTAAAATGTGTGTGACGGATTGCACAGAAGATGTTTGATAAAATGTGCATGATAGAATGCCCCAAAGGTGTTTGATAAAATGCCTCTGAGATTGCCAAAGAAAATGCTTATGATAGATTGAATGATAGGTGTTTGATAAAATGCCTATGATAGATTGCCCGGGAAAGTGTTTGATAAAACGCGTATAATAGATTATCCCGGAAAGGTGTTTGATAAAATGCGTATGATAGATTGTTGGAAAAGTGTTTGATAAAATGCATATAATAGATTGCCTCGGAAAGGTGTTTGATAAAATGTCTTATAATAGATTGCGGGGAAGATATATATACTTGATAAAATGTGTATGATAGATTGTTGGAGAAGTGTTTGATACAACGCGTATAATAGATTACCTCGGAAAGGTGTTTGATAAAATGTCTTACGATAGATTGCAGGAAAGATACATACACTTGATAAAATTGTGTATGATAGATTGCCGGAAAAGTGTTTGATAAAATGTGTAAGATAGAAGTAAATGTGTGTATTTTTCTTTCTTACTTTCGATAGATCTCTTTGTTTACGTCTCTTTTCCCCCCTCCGACTCTCTTTGTACAACGCACTCTCGTCTCTTTCTCTTTCTCTTTCTCTCTATGTTTGGATTTGGGAAATGTTTGTGTTAGTTTGGCTCAAATGGTTTTGCGAGAAGTGTGGAGACATTATAAACAAGGATGGTTGATGAGTTTCCTACTATTAGAGCCAAATATTATTAATTGTGGTGTAAAATTATTGGCTTAATATATAGTTTACCACGTTGCTTGGACTCGTCAAAATTGTCAATGTGTGTTGGATCCTTGATGAGCAATGCATTTTGGAGGATCCAACATGGGTGTGGGGCTAACACTTTTTAGAGTTCGAGCAACATTACCCTTGATACACGTCACTTAAATATGCACACGTGTCTCTTTTGTGTGTCATGTAGTAATAAAATGGAGTATTTTAGACATAGTTTTGACACACGTTAGCGTGTAAGAGAAATTTCGCTACAAATTCGCGGATAAATTATGCATTATTTACGAATTACTTGCATTATTATTGTAATAATTTTGTTAGAGGCGATACATGTTTTATGGTCTATTGCTAATATTTTTAATTATATGATTATATCATTCTTTTTGTTAGAGATACATAAATAAAATATATGAGGTTTTTAACAGACTAAAAAGAAAAACATGGTGATTTCTAGTGTTTGTTCTAATAAGAGATAACAAACATACGATGAAATAGCTAAGGTATGCCCAAGTTGACTTGAACTCCACTATTCGAACAAAGGAAAAGAAAAACTAAATGCAATTATAACATTAATTTAATTATATATAAACTTTGCCGGCCGACAGAAAGTCAAGAAAGCTAATTAATTAAATTAATAAAAGTGCAAGATAATAATTTATAATGAGTAAGTGGATATCCATTATTATCACCAATAAATCCGAAAGAATCATGGCTAATTATTTCATCTACAAAGTATTGTTTATGCTTAAATGTTCATATAAAGAAACCTGCGTTGCTTGCACATTAGACAATAAATAAATTCAATAGTTTAAATAAGTCCCAAGTAATCACAAGGCTGAATGAATAAGTAAATATATAAATAAGAAACATAGATGGAATGTGTTTATTTGAGGAAATTTGATTGATTCTGAATTAAAAAATTCACAATAAGGAGGTAAACCCGTTCCCCCGATACCTCCCAACTCACAAGTAAGGTCTAAAAAGAATAGTGTACGCAAATCATACTCCTACCTCATGAAGGTAGAGAAGTTGTTTCCGAAAAACTAGAGTAAAGTCACAGTCCAAGAATAAAGCAAATGAGGGGAATAGGTAATAAAATGCACCAAACAAGGATCATAAAAGCAAAACTTACTAAACATCCCAACAAAATTTAGCATGTTATAACTTCACTACAAAATGGTTTTTAACTGAATACTCAAAAATTGATCAGGATAAAATAACAAGATAGAAAAGTAACAAGTGAATGGCTTAAGCCTTGTCAGCCTTGGCAGCAGTAGCAGCGGCTTGACCACGAAGACGACCAGTCCTCCTTGCAGCAATAAGACCAACCTTTTGTCCAGGAGGTGCATCACGACGGACTGTACTGGCATGACCAATGTGTTGATGGTTACCACCACCATGGGGATGCTCCACAGGATTCATAGCAACACCACGAACCTTAGGCCAGCAGTTCCTCTTCACACGGTACTTATGGTAAGCATTACCAGCTTTAAGCATTGGTTTCTCAGTTCGTCCTCCACCAGCAACCTGACCAATCATAGCACGGCATCCACTGGGCACAATCTTTTTGGCTCCTGATGGGAGCTTAACCCTGTCGAGAGTTCAAATTTGATTAATCACATTCCATAACATCTGAATACTTCTAGCAGACAGTATGGCCGTAGTATAACCACATTCCGTAAAACTAACATCTGTTAGAAATAATAGATAAAGACATAGGATGTAGCATGACAACAAAAACTGTCATTGCAGCAATCACAATGATCTAACTAAGCCAAGTGTTTTCAAACTAACTAGTCACAGAACTCAACAACTATCATCCTGGAAATTCTAGTAATGTGAGTGAACACGTAATAAGGTAAGTTTATCACCATTGAACATACTACAAAGGTCATTCTTTTTCCAGATAAAGCATCATACACATACAAAATCAGGTTTCACAATACACTTCCGAGCCTTTCTTCATCCTCACTACAGTGCACCTCATATGATTTGGGGAAAAAAAGCTTGTCTCTTCGCAGATAATCTGATACAGTTAACCTTCTTCCCCAACTCCAACAGCACAAACTCCACATTAAACTAGTCTATCCACATATTGAATAGAAACACAACATTGTATCACATAACTCGGGATAGCAACCCGACTTCAACAAACCATATCTTCATCAAATTACACTAGCAAAGTAGCAGATATATATTTCATAGGCAATATTATTAAAAAAAAGGGTCAAAACCAAACCATTTTCCCCACAAGTTTAAACGTAACGATCATCTTGACTAGGCTACTTTATCCAGCAATCAAACCATGAATTAATCATACAAATAGAAGCATTTATCAAGTCAATAAATCAAACCAACTACACCATATTAATAGTTAAGGGTAGCCAGCCACTATATAAGCCAAATTATATTTTTAGTATGTATAGTTAAATTCAGCACCGCAACGAAATTTCTAGCTTCACCACTGCATCAATCCTAAACTATAGTCAGGTTAGCTAAAATAATCATTTTTTTCAATCATACTAACAAAAGCATCTATAAGGGGGTTTAAGAATATACAATTGAAACAAAACGAGTAATAATATATACCTAGTGGTACCATTATCAGGATTGTGACTGATAACAATGGCGTAATCACCAGAACACCTAGCAAAAACACCACGGTCACCAACTTTATGCTCAACGTTACAAACAACAGCTCCTTCGGGAATAGATCTAAGCGGCAACACATTACCAACCATAAGAGTAGCTTTTTTCCCACAATACACAAACTGTCCAGTGTACATCCCTTCAGCGGCAACGAACAGCTCCTTCTGATGCTTGTACCTGAAAGGATGACGGAATGTCACGCGTGCAAGTGGTGCACCTCTCCCTGGATCGTGAATCACCTCTGTGATTACTCCTTTCAGGTATCCATTTCTCTCGCCGAAATCGAGGGTACGGAATCGGGCCGGACCTTTCCGGTGGTGGGTATGGGATTTGAAAACCGACCCAGCTCCCTTACGTTGTGCTCTGATAACACGACCCATTTCGCCGGTTTCTCTCTCTTCTCTCTCTCTACACTCTCGCCGGAGGGGTTTTGAGGAGAGTGATAGGAAGAAGATGATATACTAGGGTTTTTAGAGGGTAATGTGTTGCCCTAGTTATGATTTGGGCTTAAGAAATTTGGTCCAAGAATGATTTTGAGCCCATATAGGGATATCATGGTCCAATATTAGTTTCCACTTTGATAAGGAGCAAGTGGACCGATAGTCGATTTGAGGATCGTTATTTAAGTCATAGCCGAAGTATATAACTCTTTGTAAGTTTAACCATTTTAGAATCAAGTTCAAGACTCACGGGGAATATTTAATCGTTATTTAAGTCATAGCTAAAGTATATAACTTTTTGTAAGTTTAGCCCTTTAAGAATCAAGTTCAAGACTCACAGGAATATTTAATCGTTATTTAAGTCATAGCTGAAGTATATAACTTTTTTTTGTAAGTTTAGCCGTTTTGAATCAAGTTCAAAACTCACGGGAATATTTAATCATTATTTAATTTCATAGCTGAAGCATATAACTTTTTGTAAGTTAAGCTGTTTTAGAATCAAGGGAATATTTTATCGTTATTTAAGTCATAGCTGAAGTATATAACTTTTTGTAAGTTTAACCGTTTTAGAATCAAGTTCAAGAGTCATAGGAATATTTAATCGTTATTTAAGTCATAGCTAAAGTATATAACTTTTTGTAAGTTTAGCCGTTTTAGAATCAAGTTCAAGACTTACGGGAATGAAGTTAAAATTTATTCATGTCTGAAGTTGTATATGAGTCTGAAGTTTGACAAATTAATTGTGTAAGCAATTTTTCAACATTTTTGTTTGTAGTTTTGTTGGCTTGACAGGTTAAAACTTTTGATTCAAACTTGTATCTTGGTAAGTTTTATAGAGTGCTTATTTAGACCAATTATGTTTTAAGGAGTAGAGTGTTGGTTAATCAAGAATTCACACGTTCAAAAGATGAGAGTAGCGAAAATAAAAATGCTTAGATGGATGTGTGGACATACTAGAAGAGATATGAGGATACATGACAATGAGGGAATGACCTTTGTGGTGGACTAGATGTAAAAATGAGACTGAGATGGTTCGAACGTGTAAAAAGGAGAAGTACAAATCTCCTAACGAAGAGGTACTAGAGATTGATATGTTTAAGGAGAGGTAATGGACATACTAGAAGAGATACGAGGATACATGACAATATGGGAATGACTCGTGGTGGATAAGAGATAGAAAATGAGCCTAAGATGGTTCAAACCAGGGGCGGACCCACGTGGGTTCGAGGGGGTTCACTCAGCAAAAAATTACACTGTATATATAAGGTAATTTTATGTATTTATGTGGATATATATATATTTTGAACCCCCTCAATGACAAGGAGAAAGAGATAGCCCAGTGGCAAGTTCCCTGAAAATTAAGCCTTACGTCGAGGGTTTGAATTCCTGCATTAGCGTTTTATTTTTTTCTTTTTCAGTTTCAGTTTTTTTTTTTTTTTAAAGGTTTCAGTTCCGTTTTTGACGTTTTTTTTAGTTTTTTATTTTATAAAACATGCTAAAAGTGTGGTTTTAAA
>JAJOOG010004627.1:0-27668 GCA_029582565.1 Solanum infundibuliforme
TAAACAAGTTTCCGGTAACTTCCGAAGCACATTTTTAAGAACTTTTGGGTCAAATTCAAATATAATCATTTCATTAAGTTCTCGACTCCAAACTCACATGTGAGGCTCTAGTTTCACTCTATCATTTTCCGAGTCGTTACACCTAAGGTGACTACTCCAACTAGGCCACATAAGCCCGAAAGGTACACTCGTGCACAAATTGAAGTAAAAACTCAAACGGACCCCCATAAGCACGACAGGTACACAAAAAAGCTAAACTAAGACTAGAGGAGATTTGTAATCCCGAAGCATTATAGAAATGTCAGTATTCCTGAGCTATGAAAGAAAGTAAACACAGAGCCTGGACCTCGAACTGTGGGTGAGTCTGCCTATAGTAGATACACCGATAGAGCCGAACTCTGCAAGGAATAGCACAGAGCCCAAACATCGAACCATGGATGTCGACTACCCGTAGATAAAGTGATATAACCCAAATAGGGGCGGACTCTGTATGTCGACTCCATTATAAGAGGGTAAATAAGCAGCAGCAGGAAGAATAGAGCCCGGACTTGAACCGCGGGTGAAACCTCCTGTTAAATTACCAAAGCAGCGTAAAGCTTCCAAATAAGCCATCCAAGAGTTCCTGCATCTAAAATTCATGGGTAACTCTTCGTAACCATCTTCTATATCCTCTAACCTTCTCACGGTGACAAGAGAACCGAGTTGAAGACATATGTATCACCGAACGGGCCCGAAGGGTAGCCAAAAATATAGAAAGTTAGGATCATACGGGAATTATGGATGTTCAGGCCCCGCAACTGAGTCACTACCTAGCTAAGGTTTATCTCTATCAGACCCAAGTCTGCTATATCAGTCTACCAGGACCTACGTCGCTCAAAGTCACGCCGGGGCGGAAATAATATAATTTATCACCTCTTGAACAATCATGAGTCTATGGCATCACTAGTCTAAGTCTAGACTAAGGCCAAACATGCTCCAATATAACTCATAAGTCAAAACCAGGCCAAACAAGGAAGCAAGAATGATCAAATATAACAATTCCAGTACCCATTGAACCAGGAGACAGCCTAAATATGACTTTTATCGAACATATCATGCTAATCTAGTTCTGCTTCACAATATTCATGCAAATCCACATATGTTCACACATTCAGACTCAATCTAAAAGAAAAGGGAAGTCATAGCCTACCTGTACGCCGAACACGCACGCTCCAAACTACTCCGCCAGAGCTTTTCCCTTTTGAACGGCCTTGGATCACTGTCACGCTGTCAAAAATAGAATAACAACATCGTTATAGTCGTTTAGACACTAAATTCACAAGAAATAGAAGTGGACCACCAAAATGGGGAAAGTGGGACCCGCGCTGGATATTCCGGAAGTAACCCCAGAAATAGGTTCTAAACAGCTCCCCGAACTAGTGCTCCATATTGGAACACAATTCGGGGCTCAGAACAGTCCCAACACGAACATGCAACGAAAAACCCAAAATTACGCTAAAAACTGAACAACAATGGCAGCTGCTATTTACGAGAAATTACCAGAAAAGAGTGCCTAACCGCTGAAACCAACCACACCACGGTGATCCTCATGAAAAACCCCACAATCTAGGCTCTTGAATCACCAAATTCGGACCTAAATTGGCCAAGAAATCATCTTCCAAAATTTCCATAAAATTGAGCTCGAAAATGAGCTATGGAAGCAGCTAAAACATAATTCTTGCCTCCAACGAAGCTTCAAATACGAATTCGAACCACGCCATCGCATTCTCCTCGAAAACCACTCAGGATAGCTCCAAGAATCAACGAAATCGGACCTAAAATGGCTGAGATATCAAGTCTCAAAAATTCCCAGAAATCAAGCTCACAAAAAGGGTCGTGGCAGCAGGCATTTCACGAAATTTACCACAAATGGAGACCCCAAATTAGTTTCCGAGATCACCAACGCGTTCCTTGCAAAAAACCCCACACGATGGACCTTCGAATCACTAAAATTGGACTTGAAATAAGAGAGTTATGAAGGTTTAAAATTGAGAAATGAGGCTGAAATGGCCTGCACCAGCAATATATATCAGCTGAAAAGCTGATTTTTTTTATGCCAACTTTAAAATCTCCGACGGGGTGCTCAAATTCATTCGGAACCCGATAAAAATAAAATAGATATGCTACCCTACTAAATTTGCAATTCCGGACTTACGGGCTCAGAAGAAATTTCCTTCAGAGGTCTTCTCGATAAAAAGTGGGTCCCACTCCCAAAGGCCATTTTTAACCAAAATCCACCGAGGGGCTCGAAATGAGTCCGGAGGTATTGGGAGTCGAACTAAAGGTCGTTCTAGACCAAACTCGACATGTCAGGGCTAACCGCGCTATCAGAATTTTCATTTGGACACATTTTCCAAGAATGTGACCAAAGTCAACCGCTAGCCAGTTTTCAAGGCTAAAACGCTAAAAATGGTTTAAACTCACACTGAAAGCCTCAGGATTCGAGTCAACCATGCTACTAGCCTAATTTGGTCATTCTGGAGCTGATGGAATAGTCAGAATTCCATTTTGAGACCATTTTCCTGATGAAATGACTAAAAGTCACTTTTAAAGCTTCAAGACCTCTAAAACATGGAAAGCTGCACAAAATCCAAACGAACGACCAGGCGACCGAACTGTCAGTGTCAGCAAGTCATAAATGACTTGAGGTCCCTGTAGGAAAGCTATAACCGACAAAAAAGAAGATGGGTACACAGAAATGACTTGGACGGTCATTACAAATATTTGGATATGTTTGTGATTGTGCTTATCGATGATATCTGATTTACTCAAGGAGCGAAGATTTGTATGCTGATCATTTGTGGATTGTGTTGCAAGTTCTCAAGGACCAACAACTCTTTACTATGTTTAATAAAAATGAGTTTTGGTTAAGATCTATAGCTTTTCTTGGACACATTGTTTGCGGTAAGGGTGTTGAGGTAGATCCTAAGAAAATTGATGCGGTTGAGAGTTGGCCTATACCTCTATCCCCTTCGGATATTTAAAGTTTCTTGGGTTTGGCTGGTTATTATAGAAGGTTTTTTTGAAGGGTTTTCTTTGATTGCCTCTCCATTGATGGAATTTACCCAAAATAAGGTTAAGTTTGTATGGTTTGAAGTGTGTGAGAAGAACTTCCAAGAGATGAAAGATAGACTTAACACCACTTTGGTGTTGACTTTACCGGAAGGATCCGATAGGTTTGCGGTTTATTGTGATGCTTCAAGAGTTGGGCTAGGATGTGTCCTTATGAAAAATGGGAAAGTTATTACTTATGCTTCACGACAAATTAAAATTCATGAAAAGAACTATCCTACCTCTGATTTGGAACTGGCAGCTTTTGCCCTAAAGGTTTGGAGGCATTACTTATATAGTGTTCATTTGATGTCTTTACTGACCATAAAAGTTTGCAATATATTTTTAGCAAAAGGATCTAAATCATCGCCAAAACATGTGGCTTGAGTTACTAAAGGATTAAGACATGAGTGTCCTTTATCACCTCGGTAAGGCGAATGTGATAAAGGATGATCTTAGTCAGTTATTAATGGGTAGTGTCGCTCATATTAAGGATGGTAAAAAGGAGTTGGTTCGAGATGTTCATAGATTGGTTGATTAGGTGTTCTGTTAGTTGACTCTACCAAAGGCGGTATTATGGTACATAATGGTTCAAAATCTTCTTTTGTGCCAGATGTGAAATCCAAGCATGGTCTTGATATGAATTTGAAGGAAGCAGTGCTTAAGAAGTCCGTTGAGACAGTCTCCCAAGAGGGAGATGGTGTGCTTTGGTATCACGGTCATTTATGTGTTCCCAATGTTGATGATTTTAGAGAGCACATTTAATCATAAGACCATAGTTCTCGATATTCCATTCACCCGAGAGCTACCAAGATGTACCATGACTTGCGGGAGTCCTACTGATAGATTGGGATGAAGAAGGTATTGTGGAATATGTGGCTAAGTGTCCTAATTTTCAACAAGTGAAAGTTGAGCATCAAAAGTTGAAAGGTTTATCCCAATACATTAGCCTTCTTACTTGGAAGTGGGAAGATTTGAACATGGACTTTGTTGTATTGTTACCTCGCACCCGGTGGCAACATGACTCGATTTGGGTTATTGTGGATTGTATGATGAAATTGGCTCATTTTATTCCTATTGAAGTTTCTTATTCTGCAGAGGACTATGCTAAGTTGTACTTGAGGGAAATGGTTAGGTTGCATGGAGTCTCCTTAGTCATTACCTCTGATCGTGGTTCCCAATTCACTTCTAAGTTTTGGAAATGTTTCCAAAAGGGCCTTGGTACTTGTGTTAAGCTTAGTATGATCTTTCACCCTTAGACAGATGGGCAAGTGGAACGTACTATCCCAACTTTAAAAGATATGTTGAGAACTTGTGTGACTGGATTCAAAGGAAATTGGGATGATCATTTGCCTTTGATTGAGTTTGCTTACAATATTAGTTATCATTCCAGCATAGGTATGCCTCCATTTGAGGCTCTTTATGGTAGGATGTGTAGATCTCCTATAGGATGGTTTGAAGTTGGTGAGGTTGCCTTGATAGGCTCTGAGTTGGTACATAAGGCTATGGAGAAAGTTTGGCTTATAACAGAAAAGTTAAAAACAGCTTAAAGTCGACAAAAATCTTAGCCAATGTTAAAAGGACAAACCTTGAGTTTGATGCTGATGATCGGGTCTACTTGAATATTTCACCATGAAGTGTGATAAGTTTGGAAGGAAAGGGAAGTTTAGCCCTCGTTATATGGACTCATATCAGATTTTGAGGCGTATTAGTAAAGTTTCTTATGAACTTGATTTGCCCAATAATTTGGCATCGCTACATCTTGTTTTCCATGTCTCTTTTTTCAAGAAATTTGTTGGAGATTTGACACCCATTGTTCCCTTGGAAAGTTTTGGAGTTAAATAGAATCTTTCTTGGGAAGAAGTTTTGGTTGAGATTTTGGACCAGCAAGTTAAAAAGTTGAGTAATAAGGAAGTTGCATGCGTGAAAGTATTATGGAGGAATCAAGGAGTAGAGGGTGCTATTTGAGAGGCTGAGGCTGATATGAAGTCCTATTATCCGCATCTCTTTCCTCCGACCGTACTCTAGCTTGAGGTATTTAGTTCCTAATGGTTCATCCTTATGTCTTAGTCATTTTCATTTTTCCTCATGCATGCATGCTCATGAAAAATTTGATATTTGAGAAAATGAGGTAACTTGATTGATTTCTCCATGTATATGTGCATTTGAGTATGAGCTGCATATAGGCCTTGAATATGCTTTAGCTTGAAGTCAATTTTTCCTCCTCGGATATGTGCATTTATGTTGGGCAATTAGATAATCTACCTACCCTCCTTACGATGTCTTGAGTTCCATTCGAGGGTGAATGTCCCCAAGTGGGAGATACTGTAACACCTTAGAATTTTGAAAGGAAGGAAAATGCAGATTTTGGGCGGGTATTTGTGTCTATGGGTCCTATCTACGGACCGTAGAAGCTTCTACGGGTCGTAGATGGCAATCGTAGGGAGTGGGAAAAAAATTTTAAAAAAAATTCCAAAACCCTTTTTACGATTACCAGGATGGACTATCAGTCCATGTACGAGTCGTAAATAGGTCTCATAGATGACCCCAGACTTAATTAGTGAAATTCTAAAGCTCAAAGTTGGTTTCTATGATTGGCATGTACATACAGTAGGAAGACTACGAACCATATATGGGATCCATCAAATAGTTGGCCAACTAAGAGTCTCTAATCATTTTCTACGGCTGACCAGTAGAGTCCGTAGAAGGACCTACGGACCGTAGGTCCAAACCATAGATATGGGTCAATAGTTATTTTTAAGGGATTTTTAGTCTTTTCCCTAATCTACTAATGCCTAAACTAGGTCGTTCAGATCCTAATTCTAAGCCCAATACAAGTTTTCTAAGCCTAAAAACTACCTTTTTTAAATCACTTTTATAAAATTCCTAAATCCCCTCCAAGATCACCCCCCAAATTTCTCTCAAGAACTAAGGAAGGAGATAGCTAGCATTTGGCTTGAAGAGCTCCAATTCACCTTTTTATTGTGGGCCTTGATTGCTAAGGTATGATGGTATTCACCTATTGAGTCCTAATTTCTCCACTTTTTACAAGTTAGATTCTCCAATGAAAGTTAGGGTTTTATTCAATCTTCATGGATTCTTTTCAATTATGATTCAATTGATTGTTTTCTATATTTTCGTGCAAGAATTGAAGTAATTACATGATTTTAAGTTGAATTCACATGAACCCATGCATTATCCATGATTTCTAGACTATGATCATATGATGAAGCTTATGAACTATAAAAGATTAACTTATGAAGATATCCATGTTTCTTTACAAATTGATACTTAAGGTTTCTTTGAGAGTAAAGCATCAATTTATTGTTGTTGTTGTGAAAGGATTTCCCACATACTACTCAAGACATGATTGTGAAGGCGGTTTTTTACAAAAAGGATTCATAAGGTTGAAAGGTTTTCACACCTAAGTTGAATCAAGATTAAGGAGATATTCTAAAATGAATTCTAGCTTGGATTGGCTACTTAATTGTGTTTCGTGGGAGTATTGCTTATCACCAACTGGACAAGTGGCGATTACCCATGTCCCATAACTATGTGTCACCATAGTTTTATCCTAGATAGACATTAGCTAGTGGATCCACTTTAGCTCAAGTTTATGGTTATTACTTGGCAAGTAAGGAAATCTCTTTTCAGGGTGAGATTGACACCGTATTCTATATTATTGCCCCTATGGTCTATGTCGATTAAAGATAAACTTCCCACAATAACGAACTTAGGTTACTTTCTAAAGTATCTCACATGTCTTTTATAAGATGTTTAGATTGCATTGACCATGATTATGACTTATGATTTCTAACATGTTCTTTTATGATTTAGCTTGGTCACTTTATTTCATATAAAGTCCTTTTAGCATGATTTCATAACTCTTATGCATTGCTATCATACTTGGTACATTTCATGTACTAACACATACTTGTGCCTACATTGTTTCAATAATGTAGGGTCTGACGCTTATATCCCCCATGCGTGTGGCTAGTTGATTCATTTGAGATTTTGAAGATTGGTGAGTCCTCATGATCCGAGGGCCAAGATTTTTTTATTGCTTTCATATCATTTTTGTTTTTAGACTTTGTATGTGATGTATGAGTTAAGTTCCAATCACTTTCCTTATGTAGTAATAGATGGCTTTGAGATTTGTGTTTGAACTTCTGCTTTTGTCAAACTCTTTTGTATGAGATGTTATCTTTTAAGATCTTTACGTCTATTATCTTGTATGATGTATGGTGAGTGGCTTATTTAGGGCCTCTCAAGATTCTATAGGCTATGTTATGCCTAGGGTCTACTATGGGTCATGACACTGGTGCAGCTGTAGCTGGAGCCTAATGCATAACCCGAAGCATGATCAAAAGTTGAGTGATGGTTATTTAGAGATGGAGAGCCATAACAGGTGCAGGTAGCAGCTGGGATAGCCCTGGCCCCACTGGGTGAACAAGAACATGAGCTACTTAAGGGTCCATTGATGTCTCTAGATCCCTCTCTCTATCTGGGACTATTGTTGCATCTTTGGCCAACTAGACTTTGAATCATTCAAATAGGAGTTATATCAGAGGATAAATCACCAAAGGAAAATTATAATTCCTTGTTGATAGAGTCTGGTCTTCAAAAATAAAGACCAAACCAAAATCCTTCTTCGCAAATGTGGCCACAAGGGCCACGAATATGGAGGATCAACATTTAGATGGTCGTGCGAACATGAAAGGTAAGGAACCAGGGTCCCAAGAATACATAGGGTCCCTGCAAATGTGGAGGGAAGAGAACTAGCCCATCTCAAATAGGACACGTATCCCACAAACGCATTGAAAAACTTCATTGGTCTCTACAAATGTGGCCCTTTGCCCACTAACACAAAGTAAAAATGTTTCCTGCACCAGCTGATGCACATCAGCTAATTTTGGCAACTCAAAATCTCTAACGGGGTGCTCAGAATTCGTTCAAAACCCTATGCACGCAAATGCGATATGCAACCCTATCAAAATTGACAGTCCAAACTCAACAGAGTTGTTGAAACTTTCATATGAAGTCATGTTGACAAAAAAGTGGGTCCCACACCTAAACTTTATTTTAAGCCAATCCACAATAGGGCTCAAAATTAGCTCAAGATCATTAATATCTGCACGAAGGGTTGTTCTAGACTAAACTTGACACTCCCGAGCTAACTGCGCCGACATAGTTCTCATCCAGACACGTTTACTAAGAATATTGACTAAGGTCAAATTTAGGCCAAAGGTTAAAAGCTAAAACCCCTAATGACACAGACTCGTACCGAGAGCCTCGGGACAAGACTCAAGCATGCCACTAGCCTAATATGACCTTTATGGAGCTAATGGAACCATTAGAATTACATTATGATGCCATCTTCCTGAACTTTTGATCGAAATCAACCATTTAGGCTTTAAAAGCTCCAAAACATAGAACTTTGCAAACAAATGAAATGAATTGACCAGGTGACCGAACTATCAGTTCCACCAAGAGTTAGGTCGCTATAAGAACACTCTAAATGACAAAAAGAAGGCATAAACACAAAAATGGCATGGAGGATCATTAAAATATCATTTACAATTCTATAGAAAATCAACAACATAAGTTTCATAAATTAATATAATTGGTCACATTACTGTGTTAATTAGTGCATTAGTCTAGGAGTTGTGCATTTAATGGCAACAACATAAATTGTATATTTGATACAATTATGCCAAACTTTATTACCAAAAAAGGGGAAAATAGCGATATTTCTCATAGTTACTTCAACATCTCTCCCTCACACATAGGGGAATGCTCAAACTCCATCAAGCTTATTAGGAAAACACTCCTTTAAATTCCCTTGCATCATTTCATATCTATATTATTTTAAAATATGAATGTCTTTGGAAATGTTTATTGAACTTTTTTCCTTCATTAAAAGACTCTACAATAGACAAAATTGTCGTTTACTATTTTATCAAATTATTATTTAATTATTTCTTTGCTTAAAAATTAAAATTAGTTATATTCAGATTTCCAATATTTAGGTATTAACTAGAAGGAAAAAAAGTATATCGTAACTCAAATGTCTTTTTCTAAAAGATAGAACTTTTTTTATTTTCGATAAACAACGTTGAACGATTATAACTCTGTTAAATATAATTGAAGAATTCTTGTTCCTAATTTTAAAATATTTAGCCAACAAAATAAAAATTTGACTAGGAATAGGTAATTAACGAAACTACATTAACCTAAGCTATAGAATTTTTGCATAATACATAAATATGTTCTTTAAGCTAGTTTTACTCGGTATCTATGCCCTCCAACTTTGGGTGTGCACAAGTGGTCACTTAAACTTATATAAAATTGAACAAGTAGACACACACGTCCTACGTAGCATAATCATGTAAGACGCAACATAGGACACAAAATTGCCATGTAGGATGAATGTGTCTATTAATTTATTTAATTTTATATAAGTTTAACTGTCTCTTTGTGAATACTCAAAGTTGGAGGGCGTAGATGACAGCTGAAGCAAAGTTAAAAGATATCTTTATACATCATGCCTATAAGGGTTCAGGGGTGCAGACAAAAGGCGAACAAGAAGCCTTTCAACGAGTCGTCGAGTGCTTTTGGCGACATCAGGCTACTCGCCGAAAGTTACAGAATCCTTCATCAAATGAAGCATGAAATTAAGGGCGAGATGGGGACATTAGGTGAACCACCGAGTGGTTCGGCGAGCTCGACCTAGCTCACCAAACTTCCCAACGTGCCTATTTTCAACCCAACTTCTCGAATTCGACCCCACAATCCCCAAAAACAAAATCAGAACATGCACAAGTTAAATTAAGTTAAGACCCATAGCAACTATCCTCCTAGGATATTCAGATTTCTTCCGGTTCTGCCAAACTATACAACATGCAAGCACCACCACATAAAATTTAAATCACTTCAACGCACAAGCATACGGGATTTAAAATTAAAATAGGCATTTGCACAATCAGATCTTATCATAGAGGCTCAGCACACGACAATACAATCAGATTATTTGCATACGAGAACAAATAAAGATAAGTTCGGGGTTCATAAGACTAACCTTATTTGCCGATTAAAATGATATTTGAAGTGCTAGGCGGCAATGTAATCCAACTCCAAGCACAAATCAACGACCAAAATACTTGGAATGCAAAAGTATTGAAAATACTTACTAGGTTTGAATTTGCGAAGTTTGAAATCGAGGAAAAATGAAGAGTTCGAAACTTTAAAACTTTTGGCTATTAATACCCATCCAGTTCACGTCCATTTAACGACGTTAGTCGCAACCACCGATCCACTCGGCGACGCGTCGAGTGGTCACTTACCTCGCCGAGTTTTACAGGACCTTCAGCCAAAGTGATTGTCCAAACGACGGTTTACATCGGGATCGCCGACCTAGTCAGCGATTCACCACTAATTTCCTATGCTCGTTGATTATTACAGACTCTTATGTGAGAGTTTCTTGAGTCTAACGGCGGTATGGATCGGCGTCGCCGACCTCTTCGGCGATTCGCCGACTGGACTTATAATCGCCAACCTGCACTTTTCAATCACTATCCACACTTCAACCTGCAAAATCAAAATACCATTATTTCTAAAACAAAATTAAAGCATTTAATGGTTTTGGGTTGCCTCCCAAACAGTGCCTTAGTTAACGTCGTGGCACGACGCAAGTCACCACTCAAACCTCATTGTTGGGGTTGAACCTAGTGCAACAAGGTGACCCCGATTGTTCATTTGGGTGGAGCTGAGGCAATACATGACCCAAGAGAGTTTCAATTAGTTGGATAGATCTAGAGTGAGAACCGCTCATCTGATTTAGCACTTTGACATTTTCCTTCATCTCCTCTAACATTCTATCCTGCTCATTGAGTTTTTGGAGATTAATTAATAGTGTATCATTGATACGCCTACTCTCATCTTCCGTAGACTTTCTCCACTCTTGAGGGGGTATGTATCTACCATTTTTTTTTACAGCACTTCTAGTTCCTCAACTTTTTGGGCCAAGGTATCCATCTAACTCAGCAAAATGACCAAGTGATGGTTCTTATCAGCCTCCTTGTTGGTGTTGGCCACAAGATAAAGGAGTTTGGTTGCAATCTCATAAGAGTATCTTCTAAAATCACCACGGACAAATTGATCGATTAATCCTTTGTTTTCGGAATTAAGGCTCCTATAGAAGCATTCCAGTAGAACTAGATCGGGAATCTCATGAGTTGGGCATTGTATCAATAGTGTTTTACACCTCAGCCACAACTCATGAAAAATTTCTCCTTCTAGCTGCTTGAAGGTCAGGATGCTATCCCTAAACCTCATCACTTCTACCGGGAGGTGCTTCATTGGTTCACCATCTCCACCATGTACACTCATTATTCTGTCTTAACACACAAGCAAGCAAGACAAAACTAAAAATTAAGTAAGTAAACTATGACTAACAAAAGTGAAATTCGACTCTACTCGAAATTCTCAAGTAACACCACTCCCCGCCAGCGCCGCCATTTTTTATGTTTGTGTAATCAAGACACAACTTCCGATTCAAGTGTCTACGATCGTACAATAGTAATATAACCCAACCGAATGGGTTGGGGTCAAGTCCCAAGGGAGTGGTTTTTGAGAATTAAGAGTTAAGCGTGAATATGCTAGAGTTAACCGTAGCTAAAAACATTAACGAATAAACACATGATAAATTAAGGGGTTGACACGAATGTCAATTATCAATTGGGGGTTTGTATTCAATTGATGAACAAAAACAGTGAAAATACAAAGGTGCAAATATAAGAGACGGGATTCTTGGGATGTGACAGGAATATGGGATAAACTACACAATCGCGTAAATGCTACTTATAGTCAATTGCTAAAAATTTGTAACTAGGCTAGACTTTAGTAGGGGTAAATTCTCTCTCGAGTAACTTACCCCGAATCAACTCGGTTTCTCTCGAACACCAAGTTGCCGCTTTTAAGCACAGCCTCCGCCTTAGCCCATTCACTTTCTCGAGCTAAATGTGTGGGAAAATGCCTAGGATTCACTCTCTCGAGTTGAACCCATGACGACCCAATAACCACCGGCTATCGATTTAATAGACTTAGTTTTAAAACCTCTCTCTCGAGCAAGCCAAAAACACCAAGATGAAATCGTATTTGCAACTACAATCCTATTAAGTTCAAACACAACTACTAAACAAAATCACATTCAAACAGCAAATACACTACAAATAAGCAATACCCAATAGGAAATTTAACCCATATTCACAAAATCACACCCCAAAAATTGGGGTTTTATCTAGACATAGATAAAAGGAAGAAAATGATACCAAATCGAAGTAACATCAACTGGGTATGATTTATATTCACTTAAATCAAGTCTAAGATGAAGAATCTTCAACACCCACTTCTAATTTCTTGGAATTGGAAGTCTTCAAATCTTAAAAAGCTAAGCAAAAATATTCTCTACTTGAAAACTTAGAAAATAAAATATTGTATCTAAAATTGCATACTAAGATAAAAATTCAAACTAGTATTTATAGTTGTCAAAAAATGTGCTGCGAAGGATCACTTGGCGCAGTTAGTCGGGATCGCTGATGCACTCGGCAATCCGCCCTTTGGTCTGCTTCATCGCCTTTCAGCTCTTGCATTCAGCATCTTCGCGTTCTAGATCATTGGGCGATATAGTACTGCCAAGCGAAACTGTTCAGCGACACGCCGACTGCTCCTTTTCATCGCCGACTTGATCTTTTCCTTCAGGGATCAGCACACTGGAACTTTGGGCGAGGTAAAGGCCCTTCGGCGACTCGTCGAATGCATTAGGTGATCCTCAGGCCTTCTTTTCTTCGTCTCTTCAACCGTTTTGTTCCTTTTTGCCAAGTAGTATCCATGCCTTATCTCAAACTCCAAATACCTGAAACTTAAGGATTTACATCAGTTATTCAGACAAAATATGCATTTGAGGACACTAATTCTATTAAAACGAAGCCCTAAATGAGTCCAAATTGTGGACTCATCAATCATATCAATGTATGGCTTAGTTTTCACCCTCGCACTAATTGACATTAGACTATTAGATAGTATCACACTAAATCTATGTTAATAATTATTTTCTTGTTAACTACCTCCTTGGTCCGGCAAGTAGCAACAAGGCGAGTTCTAACGCGTGCACTCGTTAAAAAGACTTCTAAACGAAAGAATTATCAATGCATGAAATAACACTATTCAAGAATTACTTAGTTACTATTCATACGTTGTTATTCGCTCATGGTTCCCATAACCCTAGTTGTGGATTTAGTTACCCATAGTAGCAAGAACACAATTCATATTTTTTGATGAAGAAATCATGAACTTACGTAATGAGAAGAATAAACCCAGAATCTCAACTTGAATTTCAAAGTCAAAATCTTCAAAACGAACTTAGGAAATCAAGAATTGCTAAAATTGCAAGTTAATCTCCAAAGCCAAAATCTAGAATAAAGATAATAAAGTCTAACCCCCAAAAACGAGGTGTACATGCCCTATATATAGGAAAACAAGTCCCAACTAAAAAGGAAACAAAATAAGGAAATAAAGTTTCAGGATGCGGTTTCGATCTACGACACTAACCTACGGACCGTGGATTGACCTACGGTCTGTAGGTCCCTTCCGTGGTTTAGGACGTAGGCAAATTTTCCAACTTCAAATATCTTCAACTCTGACACAATCAACGGATCAACAGTATGGACCGTGGTTCGATCCACGGTCCGTGGATCTTCCTCCGTAGCCCCATACTTAGACTTGTTGAAATCAGATACTGGAACCCCCTCTCTGAATCATTTGACAAAACTGCAGGATGACCTGTAGGTCGACCTACGATCCGTCATTTGTAACCGTGGTTCCACACTTGGTCAAGAATTCCCTGATTTTCCTTCAAGCCTTGCCTGCCCATCTACGTCTACCATCTACGGGGAGTGACTGGACCTACGGTCCATAGGTCATGTCCGTAGATGCCCTTTTCTGCACATTCTTTAGCTGTGTCTTTCAACTTCCATGTTCGAACTTATTTCCTACAAACATGATAAAAACACATTAATACCAATACAAAATGTCCCTAGACACACACAACTCTTAAGTAAAATGTATTAAAAATACCGTAAACTCACGGTATATCAACTAGCTGAATCGATACATGTGACAAGTGAAACTATGAATACAGATGATAACTTTACAATGTCTACAAAGCCTCTACTGGAATCCATGACTGTACCACTATGAAAATACGCATAGTAAAGACTCGGCAAAGCCCCGAATCAACCTGGAGCTCACCGACAATCGCTGAGTATCTACTAGTTGAGTACCTGTACTGCAGCATGACATGAAGCATCCCCAAGAAGGGACATCAGTACGAAAGAATGTACTGAATATATAAGGTATAATACAACCATATGTAAAATGAGAGCTCAAGTGAAACCAAATACCAATAGATAAAGATTAGAGACCACCTCTGCTTATACTTGTGGAATTGTGTAGGTTACATTCTTTTCTTTACTTTTCTGTGCATTATAATATTTATAAGACATATGACACAAATGACCAGCTGATCAGTGGTAGAAGAGGATAACCCATGCTAGGCATTTAAACCCCTGGGATACTATCCTCATAATTCCAAAAACTGGGATCGACCTATGCTAGGCTTTCGCCTCTGAGCTGCCACCCTTCCATACTAATTGGGATTGACCCATGCTAGGCATTTCCCCCTGGGCTGCCACCCATAATTATACAAATTGCTTCACTTAGATTTTTTAATCCTTGAGATTGTGGTTTTGATGTTCATAACTCTTTTGAGATTGTTCTTTTGATAATCATAACTCTTTTGAGATTGTTGTTTTTGTGGTCATAATCATTGTTGAGATTTGGAACTATGGACCAGTAGTAGAAGACATATGAATATGGACTTACGATAATAACAATGACATGGGAAGCAAATGTGACATGAACGTGTAATACTTAGGAGCTTATATGACTCGGTAAGCATTTTGACATCTCAAATTGAAGCACATATCAAGTGAAGACATTTAACATTCAGCCAAGAGCTTTGAACTCTATATGATAGCCAAATACTCACTAACTAAAATTAAATACAAGGTATACATGAACATGGAACCAAGGGAGAATGTGGGCTGATTCAACTTAAGGACGGATACATATTCCAAGTAAGTACATATAAAATGTACAATATAGAAAGTAGGGATCTTGTGAGGTAACATTATAGTCTAACACAATGGGAGTAATAACCAATAAAGGGAACATATGAACATGTGAAAAGATGACATATATGATGGAATAGACAATTGAAGCAAGTTGGCAAGATATGGGCAGATCATATATCCAACATATAAACATATGTACCATGTGTAATCTAGGATCATTTTGATTTGTATAAGGGGAATACGTGCCAAGGGTACTTTGACGATGAAACAAGTTTAATCTCTGCATGCTAATACTTGGCAGAGTAAGCACGTACATTTAGTAATAAACTCATATTAGAGTACTCACTTTGATGCTCTAGGGAGTAGGAACTGCAACTATGGATCAGTCACTACCAAGGGCACTTAGAAAGCTTACTTTGTAATACAAGTGTTGGATTCATGCCAAAGAAATAGGAAATCAAATAGCCTTACATATCTCAATTCCCAATTCATATATCTTACGAAGTGTCAACCTGTCCTTTAACGTCATAGTATTCATCTACAACAACTAATCATTAAGGCTAATATTAGCAGCTTATCAACCAACTCGAGATATTTCAACTCATCAAAACAGTAGCCGGGCAGCCAGTCCATAATCCTTCTAATTGACTGTTTTCTTTTACAAATTTTGTTTGTTATAGTTATTTACACGAAACAACCTTCCCATGGAACGGGCAGTGAGCTTACCAAAACTTTAATTTAATGGTGCATCACCATAGCTTATAAATCTGCCCCCTACAGCTTTCCGCAATCATTCTCTAAGTACATCCATGACCTCCTATAAACAAATCAAAACAATAGTAGTCCTCAACACTCAAAAATAATCAAAAGACTTGAATTTATGGTTTTCAATCACCATCCCACCAGTTGCAATAAACAAGTAAGTCTAGAATTCTCAAATAAACTAGTAATTAGAGGTTGTGGTAGTGCCCTTACCTTGGCTATCTAAATCTGTTATTCTCCTTTAATTACTGTTTTTGTAATCTTCTCTTAATCTTTGGAAGAGAGTGGCAGAACCTTAGCTGCCAACACATATAGTTATCTCTAGTTCACTCCCATTGAAGAACTGTCCAATATACTTGAAACAATAGAGGAGAGAAGGTGATCTTGTGGTTGCTTTGAAAGAAACAAGATGAAAAATAGTTAGAACTCTAGTGGGAATATTGGGTGGCTGTTTCATCTTGAGAGAGAGAAATATATGAACTTGAGAGCTTAAAATTTGGATAAAAGGAAAATGAGATATTTGTATCAGATTTTTGGCCTTAATAGGTTCTCTTTTGCCACCTTTCTTGTACTTCATTTGCAGCCAACATGTGTCTTTAATTTAGGCCACACATTTAAGTAGGTGATGCACCTACTTTTCCATTCAAATTATTTCTTGTGGGCTTCGAAAGATTAGGCCTTAGCTGTCCATTTTCCCCTTATTATTCTATTCAACTTGGGCCAGATAAATGCAAGTAGGTGTAGTGTACTTGGCCCAATAACACGGTCAAAAGAGTCTTAGTAGGTGATGCACCTACTTGGTCCTTTGGCTGGTCAATAAGTCAAAGTAGGTGATGCACCTACTTGTCACCTACTATCTTAGTTAAGTCAAGCAAGCACCTCAATATTTTATTCCATTTCTAGACCTTAATACCTTTAACTTAAAACTTATATACACTATGTCACTTTAAACTTTAGACTTAAATACCACTTTATGATCTCAAGTTTAAATACTTCCATTGACGTCAACTTAATCGGGTCGCGTCAAAATCTACAGACAGTTCACTTTAAACCTATTCTATTGTCACTAGTCGCATAGGAAACCGAGTCCATAACTATACCACAAGGCAATTTATAAGCATCATATAAATAGAACTAATACACGTAGAATACGGGGTGTTACAATTACGCAATTGAAAATGAGGGCTGAAAACTGAAATGGGGCTTTTAAAAGACAAATCTAGTCGCTAAAGAGACAAAATCTGGTCATTAAAAGCCCAAAATCTAGTTGCTAAAAGGGCTGCACCAGATTTCAGGTTTTTTTTTTTAAAGTCTCCCACGGGGTGCTCGGAAATCGTTCAAAATCCCGTGCGCACAAACGGACTATGCTATCCCACTAAATTCGACATTCCGAACTCAATGACGCAGTCGAAATTCCCATACAAGGTCATTTTGACTAAAAGTGAGTCCCACATCCAAATGCCATTTTAAGCCAAATTCTACAACGCGCCTCGGGAAGCGAATGAAGGGTCGTTTTAGTCCAAACTCGACATTCCGGAACTAACCCCGCTGATAGAATTTTATTCGAGTACGTTATCCAAGAATGTTGACCAAAGTCAACCTTAGGCCAAATTTCAAAGGCTAAAACACCAGATGGTCCCAAACGCACGCCAAAGGCCTCGGGACTCGTTCCGACCATGCTTCTAGCCTAATTTGGCCATTCCAGAGCTGATGGAACAGTCAGAATTCCATCTTGAGGTCGTTAACCTGATATTTTGACTAAAGTCAACTTTTCAAGGTTCAAAAGCTCCAAAACAGGGAAACGGGCCTACAATCCAAAATGAACGACCAAGCGACCGAACAGTTAGTGCTAGCAAGTCATAAATGATGTGGGGTCGCTATAGGAACGCTCTAAACACCAAAATGAATGCATTAACTCAAAAATGACCTTGAGGGTCAATACAAAAAGACACCTCAAAAAAAATTTGACTTGCACCAATGGCTTTAGAATATCAAAACGAAAAAAATATCAAAATTTTACTTCTCTTTATAATCGTCCGAAAAAGATAAAAATCAAGAAAAATACATAAGAAGTACAAAAAATTTTGACTTGCACCAATGACTTAAGAATATCGAAACGAAAAAAAATCAAAATTTTACTTCTTTTTGTAACTGTCCGAATTTTTTTTATATTTCTTCATAAATGTCTGAAAAATATATAAATCAAGAAAAATGCATAAAGATACAAATCACACCTCAAAAAAGACTCGACTTGCACCAATGACTTTAGAATATCAAAACGAAAAAAATATCAAAATTTTATTTTCTTTTCGTAACTATCCGAATTTTTTTTATTTCTCTTTGTAAATATCCAAAAAATATAAGAATCAAAGAAAAATACATAAAAATTATTTTAAAAAATTCGACTTGCACCAATGACTATAGAATAGCAAAACAAAAAAATATCAACATTTTACTTCTTTTGTATTTGTCCGGAAAAAAAAAATTATTCGTAAATGTCCATAAATTTTAAAAATCAATAAAAATACAAAAAAGACCTAATAAAAATTTCGACTTGCACCAAACACTTTAGAATGTGGAAACGAAAAAAATATCAAAATTTTACTTCTTTTCATAACTGTCCGAATTTTATTTTTTTTATCATAAATTTTGAAAAAATATAAAAATCTATAAAAATACAAAAAACAACTCAAAAAAATTTCGACTTCCACCAATGACTTTAGAATACCGTAACGAAAAACATATCAAAATTTAACTTCTTTTCGTCAGTGTGTGGAGAAAAATTATTTTTCTTCGTAAATGTCCATAAAATATTAAAATAAAAAAAAAATACATAAAAATACCTCAAAAAAATTTCGACTTGCACCAATGAATTTAGAATATCAAAACGAAAAAGTATCAAATTTTTCCTTCTTTTCATAACTGTCGGAAAAAAGACAAAAATCAAGAAAAATACATAAACGATATAAAAAACACCTCAAATTTTTTTAACTTGCACCAATGACTTAAGAGTATCGAAACGAAAAAAATATCAAAATTTGACTTCTTTTCGTAACTGTCCAAAAAAATTTAATTTTTCTTCGTATATGTCCGTAAAAGATAAAAATCAAGAAAAGTACATAAAAAATACAAAAAAAACCTCAAAAAATATTTCGACTTGCACCAATGACTTTAGAATATTGAAATGAAATAATATTAAGACTTTACTTCTTTTTGTAACTGTATGGAAAAAAAATAGTTTTCTTCGTAAATGTCCATAAAATATAAAAATCTAGAAAAGTACATCAAAAAATACAAAAAACAACTCAAAAAAATTTCGACTCGCACCAATGACTTAAGAATATCGAAAAGAAAAAAATGTCAAAAAATTTACTTCTTTTCGTAATTGTCCGGATTTTTTTTTTATACGTAAATGTCCGTAAAATATAAAAATCAAGAAAAGTACATAAAAAAATAATACAAAAAACACCTCAATTTTATTTTTGACTTTAACCAATGACTTAAGAATATCAAAATGAAAAAAATATCAAAATATTACTTCTTTTTATAATTGTCGGAATTTTTTTTATTTTTCTCCATAAATGTCAGTAAAATAACATAATCAAGAAAAATACATAACAGTACAAAAAACACCTCAAAATGTTTTTGACCTGCACCAATAACTTAAGAATATCGAAAATAAAGAAATATCAAAATTTTACTTCTTTTCATAACGGTCCGAAAAGTTTTTATTTTTTTCATAAATGCCCGAAAAATATAAAAATCTAGAAAAATTCAATAAAATTACAAAAAGAACCTCAAAATTTTTTTGACTTGCAACAATGAATTTAGAATATTGAAACTAAAAGAATATCAAAATTTTACTTCTTTTCATAACTGTCCGATTTTTATTTTTATTTTTCGTCATAAATGTCTGTAAAATATAATAACCAAGAAAAATACATAAAAAATACAAAAGCCACCTCAAATTATTTTTTACTAGCACCAATTACTTTAGAATATCAAAACTTTACATCTTTTCATATTTGTCCGAAAATTTTTTATTTCTTTCAGAAATGCACGAAAAATATTAAAATCAAGAAAAAATCATAAAAATTACAAAAGACACCTAAAAAAAAATCAACTTGCACCAATAACTTTAGAATATCGAAACCAAAAGATTCATAAAACTGTACTTCTTTTCATAATTGTCAGAATTTTTTTCATTTTTCTTCGTAAATGTCCATTAAATATAAAATTCAAGTCAAATACATAAAAAAGATAAAAAACACTTCAAAAAAATTTCGACATGCACCAATGACTTTAGAATATCGAAACGAAACAAATATTCAAAATTATACTTCTTTTTGTAAGTGTCCGTAAAAATTTTATTTTTGTTCGTCAATGTCCATTAAATATAAAATTCAAGACAAATACATAAAAAAGAAGAAAACAACACTTCAAAAAAATTCCGACATGCACCAATGACTTTAGAATATAAAAAAAAAAAAAATTATAATTTAACTTCTTTTCGCAACTCTCTAAATAAGATAAAAATCAAGAAAATACATAAAGAATACAAAAAAAACAACTTAAAAAAATTTCGACTTGCACCAATGACTAAAGAATATCGAAACGAAAAAAATATCAAAATTTGACTTCTTTTCTAAATGGCCTATTTTTTTAAATTTCTTCGTAAATGTCCAAAAAATAATAAAATCAAGAAAAATATAATAATACAAAAAAAACCTCAAATTTTTTTTGACTTTCACCAATGACTTTAGCATATCGAATCTAAAAAATTACAAAATTTTACTTTTTTCGTATTTGTCCGAATTTTTTTTATTTTTCATCGTAAATGTCCGAAAAATATAAAAATGAAGAAGAATTAATAAAAGTTATAAAAAACATTTCAAAAAAAATTCGACCTGCATCAATAACATTAGAATAGCAAAACAAAAAAAATATCAAAATTTTACTTCATTTCGTAATTTTCCGAAATTTTTTTATTGTTAAATGTCCGTAAATTTTAAAAATCAATAGGAATACATAAAAAATACCTCAAAAAATTTCGACTTGTACCAATGACTTTAAAATATCAAAAAAAAAAATTAAAATTTTTCTTCTTTTCGTAACTGTCCAAAGTTTTGTTTTTTCTTCATAAATTTTGGAAAAATATAAAAATCTTTTAAAATATAGAAAGATAAAAAAAACACCCCAAAATTTTGAATTTCGCCAATGACTTTAGAATATCGTAATTAAAAAAATATCAAAATTTTCTTTCTTTTCGTAACTGTCTGAATTTTTTTATATTTTTTCGTAAATGTCCGTAAAATATAAAAATCAAGAAAAATACATACGAAAAAATACAAAAAATACCTCAACAAAATTTCGAATTTTAACAATGAATTTAGAATAACGAAACGAAAAAGATACTAAAATTTTACTCCTTTTTGTAACTTGCCGAATTTTTTTATATTTCTTCGTAAATGTCCATAAAATATTAAAAAATTTACTTGCACCAATGACTTAAGAATATGGAAACGAAAAAAAATATTAAAAATTTTACTTCATTTTTGTAAATGTCCAATTTTTTTTCTACGTAAATGTTTGTAAAATAAAAATATCATGAAAAATAAATTTAAAAAAATACTAAAAACACCTCAAATTTTTTTTGACTTTTTTACCAATGACATTAGAATATCGAAACGAGAAAAATATAAATTTTATTTCTTTTCATAATTGTCCAAAAATATTTATTTTTCTTCTTAAATGTCTGTAAAATATAAAAATCAAGAAAAATACATAAAAAGTACCAAAAAAACATCTCAAATTTTTTTTGACTTGCACCAGTGACTTTAGAATTTCGAAAAGAGAAAACTATCAAAATTTTAATTCTTTTCATAACTCTCGAAAAGTGTTTATTTTTTTTCATAAATGTCTGAAAAATACAAAAATCAAGAAGAATACATTAAAACTATGAAAAACACCTCAAAATTTTTTTGACTTGCACCAATGACTTTGGAATATCGAAACTCAAAAAATATCAAAATTTTACTTCTTTTCGTCTGAAATTTTATTTTTCTTCTTAAATGTTCGAAAAATATTAAAATCAAGAAAAATACATAAAAATACAAGAAACACCTTAAAAAAATTTCGACTTGCACCAATGACTTTAGAATATCGAAACGAAAAAAAATATTCAAAATCATACTACTTTTCGTAACTGTCCGAAAAATATTTAATTTTCTTCGTAAATGTCTATAAAATATAAAAATCAGGAAAATACATAAAAAAATATAAAAAAAACACCTCAAAAAAAAAATTTGACTTACATCAATGTCTTTAGAATATCAAAATTAAAAAATATCAAAATTTATTTCTTTTCCTAACTGTCCGAGAAAGTTGAAAATCAAGAAAAATACATTAAAAAAAAATACAAAAATCAACTCAAAAAAGTTTCTACTTGCACCAATGACTTAAGAATATCAAAACGAAAAAAATATCAAAATCTTACTTCTTTTCGTAACTGTCCAAAAAAAATTTATATTTCTTTGTAAATTTCTGAAAAATAAAAAAATCAATAAAGATACAAAAAATACCTCAAAAAATTTCCGACCTGCACCAATAACTTTAGAATATCGAAACGAAAAAAATATCAAAATCTTACTTCTTTTGTGCAATTGTCCGACATTTTTTTATTTTTCTTCGTAAATGTCCGAAGAATATAAAAATCAAGAAAATACATAAAATATATAAAAAGACATTTCAAAAAAAAATTTACTAGCATCAATGACTTTAGAATAGAGACACGAAATAATATCAAATTTTACTTCTTTTCATAATTGTCTGAAGTTTTTTTATTTTTCTTCATATATGCCTGTAAATTTTAAAAATCAATAAAAAAAAAATACAACAAACACCTAAGAAAATTTAGACTTGCACCAGTGAATTTTGAATATCGAAACAAAAAAAATATCAAAATTTTACTTCTTTTCGTAACTGTCTGAATTTTTTTTATTTTTCAACATAAATTTCTCAAAAATAGAAAAATATATATAAAGACAAAAAACACCTCAAGAAAATTTGACATTCACCTATGACTTTGGAATATCGTAACGAAAAAAAAATTAAAATTTTCTTTCTTTTCGTAACTGTCACAATTTTTTTATGTTTCTTCGTAATGGTTCGTAAAATATAAAAATCAAGAAAAATACTTTAAAATATACAAAAAAAAAAACCTCAAAAATTTTTGACTTGCAACAATGAATTTAGAGTATTGAAACGAAAAAAATATTAAAATTTTACATATTTTTGTAACTGTCCGAATTTTTTTTATTTTTCTTTGTAAATGTCCATAAAATATAAAAGTCAATAAAAAATACATAAAGAATACATAAAACACCTCAATTTTTTTTATTTGCACCAATGACTTAAATATATTGAAACGAAAAAAAATATTAAAAATTTTACTTCTTTCCGTAACTGTCTGAAATTTTTTTATTTTTCTACGTAAATGTCCGTAAAATATAAAAATCAAGAAAAATACATAAAAATATAAAAAAAAAAAAACCTCAAAAAAAATTTGACTTGCACCAATGACTTTAGAATATCGAAACGAAAGAAATATCAAAATTTTACTTCTTCGTAGCTGTCTGAAATTTTTTTTATTTTTCTTCAAAAATGTCCCAAAAAATATAAAATGAAGAAAAATATTTTTTTTTAAATACAAATAACACCTCAAAAAAATTCTACTTGCACCAATAAATTTAGAATATCGAAACAAAAAAATATCAAATTTTACTTCTTTTCGTAACTGTCCGAAATTTTTTTAATTTTCTTCTTAAATGTCCGTAAAATAGAAAAATCATGAAATATACATAAAAGATACAAAAACAACTCAAAAATTTTTGACTCACACAAATGACTTTAGATTATCGAAACCAAAAAAATATCAAAATTTGACTTCTTTTCGTAACTGTCCAAAAAATTTTTATTGTTTCTTTGTAAATTGTTAGCCTCATATAATCGACAAGTTTTAATAATGATAATACCTAACTAACTCATCACTTGGTGTAGGAAAAGAACGAGGTACAAGTCAAGCACAAACACTCTTAATGAAGGAAAGTAGATGATTTACTGATTGAGCCACTTAAGAAAGGAAAGTACATATTTGCTCAATCAATCAAGAGGAACAACTCGCGGGAATCAAAGGATACATTCAAGGAAACAAGATCAGCCAAAGAGGAAGATATCCTCTAAATCAGTCTAGTAGGACAATACTCATAAATCAAGGGACACACTCAAGGAAGTAAGATCGGCCAGAATTCAAGATCAGTTAAGGAGAAATCAAAATCGAGGGATAAAGTCAAGACATGAAGATCAGTCAAGATTCAAGATCATCCCACAAGGAAGGATTCGATTTGCCATGCACATATCTGACATGGACATGACTCAGCATATCAATCACGATCGAATCAAGGATAAAATCAATGATCCTTGATTCAAACACCATTGGGTTTCTGAAAAGAGAAAAACTATATAAACCTCTCTTAGACATAGTTGTGAAGTGCGAACTTCACTTGAACTTGTACTATTCTCTTCTACCATCTTTCATAAAAGCATTGTATTCTTGTGAGCATACAATTGAAAAAGAAAAGAGAGAAGAAACTGAGTGTAGGTTATACTAGTTGAGGTTGCGTCACAGTAGAGGTTCTGATTTGCATATCAGACATGCTTTTCATTTAAAATACCTTGTAACACCCAAGTTCACTTCAAGCTCTTAAGGAAACCCTTGAAACCTAAGGGGACTGGAAGTAGGCACCATGTCGGTGTTCTGAACCAGTATAAAACTGTTGGTGTTATTTACTTAGTGCTCTTACAATCTTTGTTTATCTGTGTTGCTAACGTGCAGGTGAGTCGACTAACAGTCAACTGACTAATTTTTAATTCACCCCCCCCCTCTTCACTTTCAATTGGTATTAGAGCAGGTCTCACTATTTCAGTGTTTAACCACACGTGAGCAAAGATCCAATAACACACTATCAGATCCCTGATACTTTACTTCAAGATGGACATTCTTCACACCGGCCACCATACTTCAATGGACAACATTACTCTCACTAGAAAGACAAATTCAGTATCTTTGTCTCTTCAAATGATCATCAAGCATGGATAGTGATCAAGAAGGGCCCAAAGCCTATTCCTAGATTGACTGAAAAAGATGGCACTGAAAAGTCATTTAATCCTGAATCATTTGATATCACTATGGAACAACAAGAGGTAATTCAAACTAATGCTAGAGCTATAAGTTTGTTATATTGTGCAGTGAATGGAGCCGAATATGACAAGATATCAACATGTGAAACCGCGAAAGAAATGTGGGACAAACTAGAAGTGACTTATGAAGGAACCACTAAAGTAAAGGAAGCTCGGATCAGTTCACTTGTAAATGATTATGAATTGTTCAAAATGGCCGAAGATGAAAATGTTGAATCCATGTTCTCGAAATAACTTGGAATGGTGTATTCAAGTGCACTACAAGTCAGGAAACTCGTTAGAAGTCTTCCCAAGGCTTAGGAAACTAAAAATGCCATTCTTAAAGATGGAGATCTGCAAAAAATGACATACGATGAACTTCGAGACAACTTAATGGCCTATGAACATAATCATATTAACAGGTACAACAAGGATGATAAAAAGAAGACTGTGGCATTTACAACTGAAACATCTGAAATTAGAGAAGAAGTTGATGAAAATCAAGATGAAGGAATGGCTCTTATAAATCGAGGAGTAAGACAAATGCTTAGACAGAGAAGACAGAGACCTCAACATGACTTCAAGAACAATGATTTCAAAAGGAATGATGATCGTTGTTACTATTGCGGAAAACCAGGACACATCAAACAAAACTGCCCAGAACGGAGAAGAAGAAACAATCGAAGAAACGAAGATCCTAAAAGTCTTGAAGCATGGGATCAAGGAGAAACAACTGACGATGACCATGATGAAATGGCAAATCTATGTTTCATGGCATTAGGTGAAACAAGTGAGGTAAGACCTTTTAACTATCCAAATTGTAATCTTACAAAATTCTTTGGATATGGTTGCCAATGAATTACAGAAGGTTATTGATGAATACAATAAAATTGCTAACAGAAGAACTAGAGGAAGTAAAAATATAGTTGAACAACATCCGAAAATCTCCAAGTCACAGTTCTGTCAGATCTAACATAACTATGTTTTATAGGAGAAACTCTCCTAATCATAGTTCCAACAGATCAAACAGATCTATATAAAATTCTCATTCTCCTGATAATTCTGTTAAAATTACATGCTATACTTGTGGAGAACTCGGTCATAAATCCTTTAGCTGTAGAAAATATTTTTCTGGAAAGTGGATTTGGAGACCAAAAGTCACTAATCATCAAGGACCCAAAAATACTTGGGTACCTACAAGAAACTAATCCTTTTTTTGTTTTCAAGAGTAGTCTAAGAAAACCTACAAAAAAAGAATGTGGGTACTTGACAGTGGATGCTCCAGACACATGTGCGGAAAGAAAGAAAATTTCAAAACCATAAAAAGGATTGATGGAGGCTGTGTAAGATTTGGGGACAATGCTAAAGGAGAAGTAACAGGAGTAGGAACCATTACTCTTAGCTCTTCATGTGATTTAGTTGAAGTGTACTTAGTTGAAGGACTAAAGCACAACCTTCTTAGCATCAGTCAACTATGTGATGCCAGATTTTAAGTCACCTTCAGCACTTCAAGCTGCATCATCAAACATCCTGAGAAAAACCTCACTCTCATTGGAGATCGAGTAAATAATATATATTTCCTGAATAATGTTGATTTTCCATCTCTTACCTGTCTTATTGCAGTCACCAGTGACCCGTGGTTATGGCATCGAAAGCTAGGACATGCAAGCATGCACACTCTTGAGAAACTCTCTAAACTAGAACTAGTTATTGGTTTACCAAAATTAACTTTTGAGAAAAATCACATATGTGATGCATGTTATATGGGTAAGCAAACTCGTTCATCTTTCAAGGTAAAAGATATTGTAACTACCTCTAAACCTCTCCAGCTTCTTCATATGGACCATTTTGGTCCAACTCGAACTTCTAGTATCGTAGGTAAAAGATTTGCTTTCGTAATTGTTGATGATTTCTCAAGATTTACATGGGTAATGTTTCTCACTCACAAGAGTGAGGCCTTGACTAACTTTGAAGTGTTTTGTAGAAGAGTTCAAGGGAAGCAAGTTACTTCATTACTACCATTCACAGTGACTATGGTGGCGAATTTGAAAATAAAGAATTTGAGAATTTCTGTGCTCAAAATGGATTCACTTAAAACTTCTCTTCACCCAGATCACCTCAACAAAATGGAGTGGTAGAAAGAAAAAATCGTTCATTACAGGATACAACCAGAACTATGCTACTGGATCGAAATCTTCCTGATCATTTTTGGGCAGAAGCGGTAAGTACTGCTTGTCACATTCTTAACAAGTGTCTTATCAGGCCTATTTTAAAGAAGACTCCATATGAACTCTGGAAAGGAAAGAAGCCAAACATTAGCTACTTTCATCCTTTTGGTTGCAAATGCTTCATCCACAATAAAGGTAAGAACAACCTTGGTAAGTTCGA
>JAJOOG010004628.1:0-28970 GCA_029582565.1 Solanum infundibuliforme
TCCCTGCAAATGTTATGATCATCTAATCTTCATTTTTGAATAATATTATAATCTTTTAGAATGGGTAATCTCCCGAAGGACAAAGGACTAGAGATTTCTACTTTTATGATCATTTTCTATTTCCATTTTTATCTGTAGAATATCATTCCCAAGCCAATTATCTTCCTTGAAGGATGTTCTTACTTCTTATTAATTCCCCACCCTGATGAACTTCTCTCGTCCAACATAAGATTATACTTCCAACTAAATCTCCAGTCATTCCCAATATTATATTTGCTAACTCTTTATTACATTGCTTTATTTAATTTCAAAGAAGATGTGAAAGGTTTAATCCAAAAAAGTAATAATTAAGAAACATTATTATGGTAGGGCAGAAGGTTAAAAAGATAAGCTCGTAATAGAAATTGGAAATGGAAGAATGGAAATTAGTTTTTTCCCCACCCATTAACTTTATACTTATTAGCTCAATGTGATAGTTCTACGAAATAAATAAATAAAAGAAAGGCTTAACAAAATTTCAAAAAAAAAAAAAGAAAGGAAAAAAAAGAAACGCTTAACAAGGTAGGAGTAGAAGCTTAGAAAGATAAATGATGGAATCCCAGAGTGAGGCTTGGCTAGTGTAATCATACATATCATCATTCATAACAGGCATAAGAACAGCTCTGCACATTGCCATGGTTGATTTTATTTTTAAGCTTGTTTTCTAAAATCTATTTCTACATTTTTTTTACTATCCCTTTTTTCTTATTGGCTTCCCGGAGAACCTTTTTCCATTTTTTTTATTTCCTTTCCCTGAAATATCAGGATTCATCTCTTCATCTTCTAAGCAACTCTATCCTTGATTTTCCTCAAACCATTGCTCTTTTTCACAAAGAAACTACTGAAGAGGTCTCTTAGAATCTTACCATCTGTATAATCATATCCTTGTACCTGCAGATCGTAAACTGGAAATCTCATTTAAAGTTTCCTGAGGAAGCAAAACTATCTTCAGAAGCGGAAGATCTTATTGGCAAACTCCTTTGCCATGTTACCCAGCGACTAGGTTCGAATGGTGCTGATGAAATAAAGGTGTTGTATGGTGTGTCCTATTCTATGTTCTTTTATCAGTTTCTGTGTAATTGCAAAGTGTAAATTGCCTTCTTTTTTTCTATCTTTCTTCTATATCAGGTCCACCCGTGGTTTAGAGGAATAGACTGGGACAGAATCTATCATATTGATGCTGCCTTCATCCCTGAGGTTACTGATGAGTTGGACACTCAAAACTTTGAGAAGTTTGAAGAGGTATTGATGTACCTTTTTTCTTCTGCTAATGTGTTTCACTATTATTTGCTTAACTCGCTTTTGTTTCTTGTTCTCAGCAGTCTGAAACTCGTTCTCAGAGTGCATCAAGATCTGGTCCTTGGAGGAAGGTATTCACTCTCGTGCATCGTGTGGGATTACGTTTTACATTCTTTTTTCTTGAAATTCGTAACGTTGTATATTTCTATATATGATTAAGATCAATCAGTACATTGGTTGTTCTTGCACCATATTTACATCAGAAGACTCTTAGGAACAGGAGCTATTCTCGTCTTCTAGAGGGAGTCTAATACATCTAGAATTTCAACAGTTTCTACCGAGTGAGACTGTCTACACCAAAAGCAGAAGAGCAAAATACAATTCATCTTCATCTGTTGGACAGAATTGATCCTATTTTCAAAACATCTGGAACTCCTTTCTTTCCCTATTGTCCACCAGATACAAGCTGGAACCATTCTCCATCTTCCTCTGTCTCTGACCTCCAAACCTGCCTCTCTCCAACTTGATAGAGTTTCAGAATTCTTTCCAGGCATTATCCATGTGATATTTCTGAGTGCCAGGAACATCCTCCCTACTTGAGTTATTTTGCAATGGAGGAAAATATGATTTACTGTCTCTGTAGTTTCCCCACATAGGCAGCACCTAGGGAAGATAGTAATCCTTCACATCAAGTTATCTTGAGTAAGAACTGCTTCTCTTGCCGAAAGCTAGACAACACATGAAACCTGATATGGTATCTTAGCCTTCCAAATGTGCTTCCAAGGCCATTCTACCATTTGATGATTGGTAGCCATTGCCATCATCACATAGGCAGCTCTTATTACCATCAGGCTCAGTTTGCCATTGCCATCACCACAAAGTCAACCTTTTCATCGATATGACACCTCAAATCCAGTTATACCAATCAAATCCAAAGGATTAATCCAGATTTTATACGCACTTTCTTTATAAAGTCTTCAATTGCATTCACCCAAGTATACACTGGGACTTTCTTTACCCATAAGTTTGTCATTCTGGTATCAATCCACTCCTTTGGAGCTTAAGATAAAATCACCAATCCTCATTTAGAATCCTCAAGATACACTTCACAACCTAAATGAATCAATACCGTACCAACGATCCACCACTAAAATCTTCCTTAAAAACAATGCTTAACACAAGCGTCCTTAGTAACAAACTAGTTGGTTTCTCAAATGTGAATGCAACACTGAATCTCATTATCTGAACATGTCATACAACTGATAACTCTTTAAGTAGTTAGTATCCACACTTGAAAATTGACGTATTCATTTCCACATAACACTAGTACCATACCGTGGAAGTCTGTTAGTTCCATCACTAGAACACATCATACCTATCGAGAAGATTGTACCCAAATGGTCCACACACTTCTACCCATTGAATAACTGCAAAACATTATCAAATTCGTTCCGTCTCTAGCCCAAGCGATTTGCATTCTTTCGTAGATCAGGTCGATAACAAGAGTAACATACTTCATAACTCTGACCAAGTAAGCATCGGTACTGTTGTAGTAGTCATATCATGACCCTCTTTGATATACACTTCATTTATGAAATCGTAGTATAGATTTTGTCCTCAATTGGTGCAACATAATTTCATCAATCGCTAAGCAACCCATACATGTTATGACAAATTTACTAACTGTATTTTCCAAAGTAATGGTGTTCATCTGGCTTCACCCCCTCTTACCTTCTTCACAAAATCAACCACTTCATGAAAAGATTTTTGCTAAAGTAGCCACCTATAAAGCTTGAATCTGCAAATTTGACCTCAATCCTTTCACAAAGTAGCGATCCGCTCTTCCAGACTGTAGCAAAGCTGAGTCACATATTTGGATAAAGCATGAAATATGGCTTCATAGGCTGCAACAAATATCTCCCGTTGCTCTCTATTCAGGAACTCATTTCTCCTCATATCCCTCAAAGTCTTGGGGTATATACTTCTCCATGAAGAAGCTAGAAAATGCTGCCCAAGTAATAGGTAGTGCATTTACTGGTCGACACTCAACATGATCGCCACCACATTTTAGCATTTCCCTGAAATTGGTATGTCACAATTCACAAACTCAACACCAAGCCTCTCCACTATATTCATCTTATGAAGATGCTCATGATAATCAACAAGGAAATCGTAAACATCTTCATATTCAGTACCCATGAAGAATGGGGGTTTCAACTTTAAGAACTTAATAAAAAGATCATGTTGGTCACTAGTCATTACATGCCATGTGGTCAATCGAGGAAACATGCTTATTTCCAAGGATGTATCCTGTCTTGCTAGTGTTGTTGCCACTTCTAGTTCTAACCATATGTGAAATAGAGTCAAGGAGGTCAGATACTAATTTGTATCACCTAGATACCAATTGGATTCAAGTAATCGCACGAAAGAAGGAAAGAATGAAGTTTTCCTAAAGTCTTATAGCCTCCCGAAGAAAAGTAAAGGCGTCCCCATATCGTTCTGCAAGACCCTACTAGACTTGTCTTTGTGTGATGAGATCACCGAACTTAGAGCTCTGATACTAAGTTTGTCACGATCCAAAACGAATCATGAGTGACACCCATACTTAACCTCCTAGGTGGGCGAATCAACGAATTCAACCCCAACTTATATTTATTGTTCAACTTACGAAATACAAACCATAATGCGGAAGCTCAAATCTTATTAATGTAAGTAACACAAATCCACTAAAGTATATTAAATATTGTTTCCCAAAACCTGGAAATCATCACATCAAGGACATCTAATCTCCAATCAAAGACACCAAAATAAATGAATAAAGTAGCTTGTGTCCGAAAACTAAGAAAATCATGCCATGACCAAGAGAATCCAACACGAGCTCGAATGAATAGCTCATCCTGGAACCTGATGTGCTGGAAACTAGCTAGAGCTGAGGGCGAGTCGAAGTCGCTAGTACACTTGCTACACTCCACAAAAGGAAAATGAAGGAAAACACAAGTAGGGATCAGTACAGGGCAACATGTACTAAGTAGATATCATCGGCTGACTCAAAATAGAAATTAGTATGCATAAAGTAATAATAAGAAAACAACTATAGCACTTAGCAGGTGGCAAGCAACAATCAGCATGAACAAGTGGCAACATCACTTAAGCAAGTACGTAATCCGTCCACAATATCAAGAACACACATGAGGACTGATTACGTACTTGCTTCAGTGCTGTTGTCACTTTTTCATGTTGTTTGTTGCTTGGCACCTACTAAGTGCTATAGTTGATTTTATATTATTACTTTATGCATATTAATTTCTATTTTAAGTTGACTAATGATATCTACTCAGTACATGTTGCCCTGTACTGATTCCTACTTGTGTTTTTCTTTGTTTTCCTTTTGTGGAGTGCAGCGAGTGTACTAGCGACTTAGACTCGCCCTCAGCTCTAGCGAATCTCCAACACATCAAGTTTTAGGGTGAGCTATTCGTTCGAGCTCGTGTTGGATTCTCTCGGTCATGGCATTGATGTCCTCAGTTTTCGGACACAAACTACTTTATTCATTTATTTTGGTGTCTTTGATACTCTTAGTATTTGGAGATTAGATGTCCTTGATGTGATGACTTTCAGGTTTTGGGAAACGATATTTAATAGACTCTAGTGGATTTGTGTTTCTTACATTAATAAGATTTGAGCTTCCACATTATGGTTTGTATTTCGTAAATTGAACAATAAATATAAGTTGGGGTTGAATTTGTTGGTTCGCCCACCTAGGAGGTTAAGTACGGGTGCCACTCATGACACATTTGGTCTTCTTGTGTCATCTCCAAAGCCATTTTATTTTTAAAGCCTTGTTCTGGAACTTCAGATCTCTGAGTCCCAGTCTTCCCCCCTCCCTCTCCTTCTTCTTACTCACTGTTAATGCCTTCCATTTCACCAAATAGAAACCTTTCTTCTCCTTATTTCCTTGCCACAAGAAAGATCTTCTAATGTTGTCTAGTCTTTTAATAACACTTGCTGGGATTGGAAATAAGGACATCATGTAAGAGTGGAGGGCATCTAACACAAGGTTGATGAGTATGACTCTTCTACTGCAATTTTAGTGATAATTATAGACATGGCACGCATAAAGGCTTGCTGAAGTTTCAGACGAGATATTCCCAAATAACCCTTGTCCTAGTGTAAATTATCATTGATGAACAATAAGGTTGGTTTTTCTGTAGTAGTACTTGAATTGTCCATTCTCCATCTCCCCCTTGTTTCTTCCTTTAACTTTGGAGCCCTTTGTCTTAAAAAGTTTTGCAATCTATGTTTGTTGCAATTACAAAAAATTAAACGGAGAACTGTTTAGAAACTTTAATGTAAACTTGCTAGAGACACCTTTTCCTATGGGGAATACTCGTGCTTACCAGAACAGTGAAGAGAAGTTCAGATGCTTTCAACAGTGTAGCAGACATGTCCGATCCATGTCTATATTGGACTGTTGCAAAGTTCTCAAGCTGTGCGTGGTAGTTCTACCTTTTTATTGAAGTCTTGGCAGGACTTCACTGACGAGTTGAATAGTGATGTAAGTGTGCAGATATTTGGGCAACTTGAAGTTGCATAGTGTTGCTGCTGAAACTGGATTAAGGTCAGAAAGGATAGAGTAGCAAGTCTAACTGATTGAGGGAGAAAGTCTTTTCTTTTTTCCAGATATACGTTAGGGCTCCCAAATAGATGCTACATTACATGGTTGGATATTTAGGTGTACCTTAACAGTGATTCCCACTTTAGAAATGTCTGCATTTGGACTTCTCTTGTTTGTTTTTCATGATGATCCTGAGGTTTTCTGTTCTCGTTATTTATATTGTCGTATTCATTATTTGTTGGACCCTACAGTTCCTTCACCTTTGTCAATTCCCTCGTTATCTCATTCTTACCTGAATTTTTTGCAGATGCTCTCATCGAAGGACATCAACTTTGTGGGTTATACATACAAAAACTTTGAAATCGTGAATGATTATCAAGTGTCTGGAATGGGTATCTTTCTCTCTCTCTCTCTCTCTCTCATGAAGTCCAGAGGGACTGTGACATGGTGAAGCAACTAGAGTGTTAAACTGGAGAAAGTATGATTCATAAGATATAAGATGTTTTGTTATGATATTTTTAGACAACTGCTGATGCAGCATTTTCATTCTTTTTTTACATGGATGGGTCTTCTTGAATTAGTTCATGCTTCTGCATGCATGGACCTCCTGGATATCTCTAGGTTGTAATATTGTTTTTAGAGTTCGATCTCATTTTTGTAAGCTAAGATCAGATCCAACTTCATGATTTTAAAGCACTATAGCATAGTGGGTATTAAATTTAAGATACATTAAATAGCCAGACCTCATTTGTTAGCTTCTTCTAGTTGCTATGTTCTCTGCCTTTTTCTTTCTTATTACTATGTCATTGAACCAAACTTGAAATTACGGTACTTAAAGAAGCTGAAGCCCTTTGAGTACAGGAATATTGAGGGATCTGGTGTTCCTTGTGAAAAGTTGATGCAAGTACTTTGGACAAAGTTTTTTCCTTTGTGGCGGTTCTCATTGCTCTGTGAAAGTTAACTGACTTTGAGGTCTCATTTTTTTCTGCAGCTGAACTGAAGAAGAAGAATACCAAGTCAAAGAGGCCAACAATCAAAGCACTATTTGGTAATACTTACCTATCCCATCTCTTTATTTAGGAATGTATTTCGGTTGATTCTTCCCGTGTGTTTGTTTTGGTTCTTGTCTGATAGAGTCGATGCTTTGGAATGAAATACTATAGTTATCTGTGTCAAACTCAACAGTTTTATACATGGGGGTGTTAAATGATTGAAGTCCTGTATTGGTTGTATCTTGAGAGAATCAGTGGTCTTTTGTTATTTTAGTTTATGCCTTTTCCTCATCTTTTGAGGAGAGTATGTATCATACTTCCCTTCTATTTAATTCTTGATTTTGATAATACCGATTCAGAAAGAAATAAATTAGCTTCATCTTGAATGATACTTTTGGCTACAGTATCCTTTTCCTCTATGTCAAGAACTCAGTTTTGTCTTCTATTTCTGCTTTGTTTTTCAACAGAGGACGAGTCAGAAGGATCAGAGTCAAGTAATTCTCAGAAATCCCAAGGAAGCTTTGTAAATCTCATGCCTCCATGATATATAGAGAGCTTGTTGAACTGTTGTTAGCAAAGTTTTGGCAGTTGGTTAGTGGCTATTTGATCAGGGATGTAAGTATTTAGGCTGATATCAAAGAAAATTGTTATGTTGGATATGAAACTAATATTGTTAGAATTTGCTTGCAACAGTCCTCATCTTTTGATTAAGATATATAGGTCATGAATGACAACTTTGATCCGTCTCTCTATTACTTGTTCTTTCTTCACTTGCTTTGAAACCAGAGTACTATGAAATGACTGGTTCAGTTTGTGGCCTTTAGTAACCAGACGCGGATCCAGTATTTGATAACCAGTGCAGTCAGTACATGTTCGTTTGGACACAAAAATTTTGGTTCAAAATTTCAGTAAATAGGTATAAACGATATATATTTCAAACTCAGTAAATCAGTTCTCAACTCTATAAGCACAAAGTCTTGGATCCACCTCTATTTCTATTAGGTCTATTACTATCTATTTATATCTCAATAATGCATTATGTAATGCAGATTATTTCTTATGCATCCTGCCAAACGATCAAGAGTGTATAACTAACGTATTAGTTATCCTTAGATTTACAATAGTGTGTCAAATAAGGTATTACAGTCAACCCTCTTTATATAGCGTTTGTCTGAAAGTTGCATGACTGATATACCGAGATATTATTATATATATGTATAGAGTTCTAATGCATCCTTCCCAGTGACGCCTAAGGTCTTTCCTTCTTGTAAGATGTGGATTTTTTTTTTTTAACAAAGTAGTACTGTTGACAAAGAATATATGATACAACCTAGGATTTAACAAACATGTGAAAATCATGTTTTGTAATTTGTATGTACATAGTAGATCCCAAAAAAACATTTTGTTGGTAACGTTATGTTTAAATAGAAAATCTCATTTTTCGGTTGAGATGTCCAAGCTCATCAACTAGGTTTTCTCAATAATATTGCTTTAATTTTACTATTCCATAAATATATCTCTAATAAGGAAAATAACAAATCTATTTAGCTTTTTCTAAAACTATATTACTATTATTGAAAAACAACCCCTTTTATTTTCTTACATGTCGATATATAAATATTTGCTTCTATATGCATATATCAAGATTTGAAGTGAGATGGTATATTATTGCACTACTCACTATAGTCCGAAATAACCGTACTTCAAATTTCAATACAGATATCGAACATCTGGTAGGAAACCAAAAAAAGAAAAAAACTTATATAGATGTACCTTCCATTTCAGTAACACGCATTTGCATTATTAATTTGAGAGAATAGAATGCTATTACTAATTTTAAAAAAACGATAATGCATAATTTATCATCCATATATAACTTAATTTTTTGTTAACTATATTTACTAGTGCTAGTTTGTGAAAGCCAACACATTGAGCGTAGACATGACAACTAATACTATGATACATTTTATGAATAATACAGTATTTCATGATTTGTGAATCACCCATTTCTTGTTACGCCTCGATTTGGGACCCTTGTATGTTTTCTTTTTAATGACAAGGGAACATGTAGTCGCATTCTTCAGGTGTACAAAGAGTACATAAATTTTGCTCCAGTATAATAGTTGTAAACCACACACGAGAAGTGACCTGCACTAGGCAAGTCCCGTATGACGAGTTCGATCGAGAAAACATAAGGGTTTCAATCTGACATCCCTCCTTTTGAGAGATCCCAATTCCCAGCTCAACCAACTCGATTGACCTCCCTTTATGTTATTTTTGAAGGAAAAAAATGTCCTTTTGATTAAGGAACTCTCATATACAAATAGTAGTACTAGAGTTAATTGATGAGTCAGGAGAAAAAGAAACAGATCAATAGAGTGTATTAGGAATTATTATTATTTACTCTGCATGATGTAATAATTATAAAATTAATTAAGACAAAATCAGCATTTGAACTGTCATGTGGTTTGTCCTTTAATATCTTAACTTTATTTGCATGTCTTATTATGCCGGCCACATTTATTCAATCATAAACTAATAACCTAAACCTATGACCATTTCTTTGTACATTTTATTATAAGCCAACTTAATTCTCCTTCATTAATCCTCCTCAATCAATTTTATTTTCATCATCTTATAAACATATAGTATTAGTAATCAAACATGATGAAAGGAGAGTCTGAATTAATCCATCAACATACTCCTCTTGATCAACCCAATGAACAATGGGATTATTGTGCCCCTAATCATCCCTCCAAGACATTAATCACCGAAAATCGCGCTAATAATCCTGATCAAAGAAATGAACTTTCCCAATGGGTTGAGCAAGTCACTAGGCAACTCATTGAAGATTTGCCTGAAAATGAAACTGAAGTAGGCTTACAGACTAGTGGTACAAGCACAACGACCCCTGCATTATTGGGAGAGCTAAGGCCTAAGAAAATTGCGCGAAGAAATTCTTCAGAGGACATTGGAGAACATCAACAACAACAACAGCATCAATGGAACTCTAATACTCATGATGATCATCATCTCGCGAGAGATGAGACGGGGGTTAAAGGAATGAGTGGACTAGATGATCAAGGACTAAACTTGATCACACTTCTTTTGGAATGTGCTGTTGCTATATCAGTTGATAATTTGGGAGAAGCTCATAGAATGTTACTTGAGTTAACACAAATGGCATCACCATATGGACCATCTTGTGCTGAAAGAGTAGTGGCTTATTTTGCCAAAGCAATGGCTAGTAGAGTCATCAACTCATGGTTAGGAATATGTTCCCCTTTGATCAATTACAAGAGTGTTCATACTGCTTTTCAAGCCTTCAACAACATCTCACCATTCATAAAATTTGCACATTTCACCTCTAACCAAGCAATCCTTGAGGCATTCCATCGTCGAGACAGAGTCCATATCATTGATGTAGACATCATGCAAGGTCTACAATGGCCGGCTTTGTTTCACATCCTCGCCACTCGTATGGAAGGGCCTCCACATGTTACAATGACAGGAATAGGTACATCAATGGAACTTTTGATTGAGACAGGTAAACAACTTTCCAGTTTTGCCAAACGCCTTGGAATGTCATTTGAGTTCCATCCAATTGGGGGGAAAACAGGGGAAATCGACATATCCACGTTCAAAATTAGCAGGGGAGAGGCTATAGCCATACATTGGGTGCAACACTCTTTGTATGATGCCACTGGCCCTGATTGGAAAACAATGAAACTCCTCCAACAACTATCACCAAGAGTTGTGACACTAGTAGAACAAGAAATAGCACTAGGGGGTAGTTTCTTGGACCGATTCGTGGGATCCCTTCATTACTACTCAACCATATTCGACTCGTTAGGAGCCTTCTTGGAGAGTGATGATTCAAGCAGACACAGTGTCGAACACGGCCTGCTTTACAGAGAAATCAATAACATATTAGCAATTGGAGGGCCAGCAAGAAATGGGGAGGATAAGTTTAGGCATTGGAGAAGTGAACTATCAAAAAATGGATTTATGCAAGTGCCAATGAGTACAAATTCAATGGCACAAGCTCAATTGATACTAAATATGTTCCCACCAGCTCATGGTTATAGCCTAGTACAAGGTGATGGAACATTAAGGCTAGGGTGGAAGGATACTAGTTTGTTTACTGCATCTGCATGGACCTCTCCAAATTCTAGATAAGATTCATTTGAAAATGTACTAACTATTGTTACTAGACAACAACAACATATCATACTACGCCTCAATTTAGGGTCGACTTTATAAATTCTCACTGTTTATGTCATCTCATCAACAACAAAATATTAGTGATCGACAATTATGCACGTCATTAAAATTCCTAGTTAGAAGTTATCGAATTTCATAGACCTGTATCAGGATTTTTACGTACATTTCTGATTTAGTAGTTATATTATTATACAAATATGTGTTTAGTATATGCTTAGCTCAAAAAATAGTTCCATTCATCATTGCTATTTATATACCTAACTTGCTTGTACATAGTACCAATTATCATAGGCCATAGTATATATAGTGACATTATTGTTTAGCTACATGTATAGACTATGTAACATAGGCCATAGTCTAGTGGCATTATTTAATGTTTAGGGGAAATTATAGATTATGGTTCCTTGTGTATAACTTTTGAACCTAGTCCTTCGGGATGGCTCGGTTGATTTAGAGGGTGGTTATCCACACGGATGACATTTACATGAATGATTCGGGATCGATCCCCCCTCAATGCCTTCGTTGAGCCTGTAGTATAAGCCTCGCCTAGTGGGGTCTACATCTCTTGTGTGGTTTGCATGCTATTACACGGTGGAGGGTTTACCCAATGCGCACAAAGTGCTCACCCGGAGGGCAGAGATTGTGACAGAGGTTATAACGCGACCGTTGTTTATCCTAAGGTTAAAAAAACTTTTTGAACCTTGACACATAATACAAAAAGTTAACTGCAATTAATTATATTACCAAACTTGTTGCAATTACAATTTACTTACATTTTATCATCCCCTTCGGAAACTAATTCTAGCTCATGATCTCCTTGATGTCCGATGCCCAATGACAGAATAGTTATTCCTCCGTTTCATATAACTTGGTCCGTGTTGTTTTGACAGATTTCTTAAGAAAATCTTAATTAAAGTGTATTCTACTAACTTATATAGTTATTTAATACTAAGGATAGTATAAGAAAATAAAAAAAATAATCTTAAATTTGCTAAAACAAACAAGGAAAACGAAACATTTATTTTTTATATAGGAAACAACTAAAATAAACGGAGGGAATAGGTAGACCATTATATGTATACAATAGCTAATGTGTCAAAGAAGTCATAATTGCATCTCTAGCTTCAATGAAATTCAAAGATGTCACGTGATAATGCATATCCCAATGATGTTTTGAGTTCGAACTCAGAAATTTAGAACAGTTTAATGAGGAGAGGAGATGACGTTTACTTTTTACCATCTTTTTAATAAACTTATTCAAAGTGGATTCAATTAATCAAGCTAATTAATGAGCTTTGAACATCAAATATATACTTGGATCAAGAAAAACATTGATAATAAGACTAAAGAATGAATTAGCAAAATTAGATGGTTAATTATTATAATATGTACAAGAGTATACACAATGAGGGTTTACCTAATCCGAGGAGCAAAAGCTATAACAAAGATTGTAGCATCTGCGGATTATCTCTCGGATTAAAAAATAATAATTAAGCAAGCTAGCATCATTGAATGAGTCATTTACAATTCCTTTTCCTAGGAATGACTTGATAACTAGTCAATTTCCCAGCTGGATAGAAATTTCATGGACCAACCACGGCGATCAATTAATCCTAAATATTTTTTTAATAAATTATTAATTGAAAGATTAGAAAAGGTCTAAAACTTTGAACTACCAACTCCAACTAAAAAATCTAAACCAAATAAATATAAATATAAAATACAAGACAATGCAATAAAATAATTCCACACATATAGCCTAGAGGAAAAATATTAAGATTAAAATAGAGGAGAATTAATGATGATGATGAGTTAGAATCTTATTGTGAATCTACACAAATTTAATTATCTCTTGATGCAGAAGTAAAAAGGTCAAAGACCAAAGCAAAACAAACATCCACCTCAATATATTGATAAATTGATGGGTCAAATGTAGGATAAATTTTATAAATAGTTACACAATTAAAAAAAAAATTGTACCAAAAATTTCATAGTTTTATTTATCACTTAAAAGTCAAGACACTGTCATATTGATAATCAAATATCACATTTGTTTGAATTTTAAAATTTTAAAATTGATAAGGCAATATGTCGTCTCAAATACTACATGTTATATATTGTATTATCAAATTCATCGTTATACAATGATTAATTTCAGTGTGGTTGCATAATTATCTATTTTTTCTCATTTTTGTCTTTACTTACATTAATCTAATGATTTTATTTTATTTTGTTGTCCTCTACTAGTTTTATCATGTATCTATTACTCTCTTTTTATATAATAAAAAATCATTCTTCAAATTATTGATGTATGATATTATTTAACAATAAGAAATGACACAATATATCTAAACACAATATTTATCAAAATAATATAATATAAAACGATATAGTATGAAATAATATGTAACAACCATTCAATCAAGATAAAGGTGAATTAATTTTCGCTATCGTATCTTCTAATAATTTTTTTTTTATCAATTAACAGTTAATACGTAGATTTTATTTTCTTAAATTAAGTAGTGAATAAATTTCTAACCTTATAGAGTAATCTCAATTTTACCAAAAAAATGGCAATCTTTTATTTACCAAATTCGGACCCGCACGTTGTACAAAACTATTAATTCAAGCAATTATTTCTTTTTCCTTTTTCTTTTCACTACAGTCAATAATCATTTTCCCTTTTTTCGTGGAAAAAAATAAAGCTGCTTTTGTTTTTCTCTTTTTCCCCAATTGTCGCTAATTTGTCCCCTGTTTTTCTTCATCTGCAAATGAAGCTGAACCAAATCAACAAACATACATGTATATATCGGTTCGCACATTGATTATGCAAAAAAAATTGATCAATGGGGATCGGTGATTTTGTTTTGTAAATTAGGGTTTCAATTTCTTGTCGGTATTTGAAAATTGTAACGGAGTTTTATTTATTGACAATCTTAATTGGTTCTGAGTTGAGAATCATAGCTCAAGATTAGTTTTTTAAGTTGAAAACGATAATTGGTGTTTTCCATTTCTGGGATTTGATCCATAACGGGCTGTTTTTTTGGATTTTTGGGGTTCTTTTTTTTGTTACCTATATTGGGTGGAAATTCGAATAGGAACGTGTGATTGTTGCTGTTGAGATATTTGGTTGTCGAAATCTTGAAGTGGAGTTGTTCAGTTACCATGGATCATGTTGTGGGTGGGAAGTTTAAGTTGGGAAGGAAGATCGGAAGTGGGTCTTTTGGTGAGCTTTATTTAGGTATGTTATTAGCTTGATGGCTTTAATGGCGTTGGATTTGTTTCGATTATTGACTTCGTTGCTGGTATTTGACCTATGTTTTCTTAGTTGTAGCTACTCATAAGTGATTCTGCTTAATTTGATTCAGGTGTGAATTTACAGAATGGAGAAGAAGTTGCCATTAAGCTGGTACCGTGCTTCTTTACTATTACTTTTTTCATGAAAAATCACTGTAGAAATGAGTGTGAGTTTTGGAGACCTCGGGTTTTTAAGAACGTTAAGATTTGTCTTGAAATAAGAAATTATTTAGTTTTGGAATGAAATGGACCAGAATAGAAGACGGGAATGAATGAGGATTCGTGTATTCAATCAATCCTAATTAGTTGTAATTGAGGCATAGTTGAACGACTGACTGACTGGCTGGGGAATTTGTGCTGCTATGTTGTTTATTATGTTTGTGTTATGTCTAATGCATTTATTGTTAACTTGATGTTTAGCTCATCTTTATTATCATTAGAGTTTTTGTCATGGTATCCTTTTTAGTCTATTCAGATATAATGGGTTGGGTGGATTGGAAAATCCTTGTTACCATAATTACTTTGGTAATCACATTATTTTAAGTTGTATATCTGTTGTTAGATTTCCCTAGTAATATTAAGCATGAGAGCAAGCATAATTGTTCTATTTTGGTTGAATGATCTATTAATATGTGTTGAATAGAAACATTTGTAACTTCGGAAATCACAAAGTATATGTATATGACTTAATTTTCTAGAACTGGTTTTTCTTGTCAAGTAGAAATGTAACGACAATACTTAAGGGTTCCTATTTTTTTTGCTAACCTCACTTTTGCGCACATCGATTTCTCTACCGGGTGTCTGTTACCCCTATCAACATAGGGACCGAGTAACTCTCTCACCAAGGCTTGGACAGATTGAAAGAATCACCTAGCATTTTTTTTGTCATCACTGGGATTTTAATCCCATTTTTTGCATCCACTTCATTGACAACTATGTTGCACCTTTGGATGCTTAGAAAATGCTCTTTTTTCCTTGGATTAATATCTAAGCATTTTCACCAGAAAAGACGTAAATATTGAAGAGTTCGGAAAGCAGCAAGCATACCTGACAGTCAGCTTCTGCGTTCGGTGGTATCATAACCTGTGGGGAAAAAAACTATTTTTGTCTTTCGTGATGCTCTTGGAAATTGAAAGCAAGACTAGGTCTATTGTTTATTAGCTTAAATATTTGACGAGCAAATATACATCTAACCAGTTTTTGTGCTGTCTCACATCAATAAATTTTACTTGATAAAAAAATAAATGCCGAGCATATAGTAAATGACATTTATTTTGATGGGAGTTGAAGACTCTAATGGTTGATGCAACAGTACTATTCTCACCATATGTTCATGAATTCATTCTCTTGGTACTGTAATATCAGGAATCTGTCAAGACAAAGCACCCTCAACTGCACTATGAATCAAAAATATATATGCTTCTCTCGGGAGGAAGTAAGCGTTTCTCCCTCACTTAAGTAGCCCTCTTTGCAAAAAGATTTTAGAATGAGAATGCTATATGTTTTGATTGATCTTCTTATTTATGCCATTCTGATGTAGCTGGAATTCCCAACCTTAAATGGTTTGGAGTCGAAGGCGAGTACAATGTAATGGTCATAGACCTTCTTGGACCGAGCTTGGAAGACCTCTTCAACTATTGTAATAGGAAGCTTTCATTGAAAACAGTGTTGATGCTTGCAGATCAGCTAGTAAGTACTTCTTTCACATTTTAAAAGAAAATCGCTGTTGTTCCTGTTTGCTTATGCATTTTAGGGTAATAACCTTGGGGTATATCTTTCAGATTAATAGAGTTGAATACATGCACTCAAGAGGATTTCTTCACCGTGACATAAAGCCAGACAACTTTCTGATGGGCCTTGGTCGCAAAGCAAATCAGGTTTTGGTTCATTTCTGTCAGAATTTTGTGAATGAATGGAGTTTATTCAAGTCAATGTTTTGCCTATAAAGAGAGGAAAAATTAGTATTTGCTAGTTTCTTTTCCAGATGATCAAATTTTTTAAATAATTGTAAATAATTATTTGGTTATTGTGTTGGATGAATAGTATCTCAGTTCTTATTCTTTATGTTTGTTTCAAATGGCTCTTCTATGCTGCTTGTAGGGATGGCAATGTGGCGGGGGTGAGGTGGGGTGGGTTTGACTTTATGCGGGTATGGGGCGGGTTGAAACTCTTTTTTGAAAAAATAGTGCAGTTGTGGGGCAGGTTGCGGGTTCTTCTCCTAATTTCGTCCCTGTAACATAGCTTTATTTTCCTTGAATAACGGTTACATAATATTCTTAATTTGATAATTTTAGTGGAAGAACAGGAAATATTTCCTAGTTTTATTTGCTGGGTAAATTTATAAGCTCATTACACTAAACGTGAGAACAAAAATTATACACAGTAACAAAATGATAAGCAAAATGAGAGAAGGAGAAAAGGAGAAGAACAAAATAGGATACAAAGTAAATAATTCTGAAACTAACAATGATAATGAGAGATAACTATTGCTTTGGTTTAGTGTTTAATTTGTTTGTTGGTATCTATATTGGTTTTGATTGGTTGTTTCAATTATTTTTTTTGGCCTGAAACACGTAAATTATTATTATCTTACTAATTAAATAGTATCTGAGAATAGTAACTAAATTAACAACTGCATGGATAAAAGAAAAATGAACTGAGATATTGAAATTTGAGGGAAGTTATAATTGCATGATTTAGAAAAATGAAAATGAGAATAATTAAGTGGGGTGGATTTATGCGGGGCAGGGTGGAGTGGGTTGAAAAGGCTAAAAAAATGGTATGCGGGGTGGGGTGGGGTGGTTCCTTTTTTTTGCGTGGTAAGCTCAACCCGCCCCGCATCCGCACCACACTGCCCCATTGCCACCCCTAGCTGCTTGGTTTCTGATAATCAAACTCATTGTGGGGTGGATAGTACCTTGGTCAATTTTCAGACTCAGGCTGACTGAAGTTCATTAAATGTAGTTGTATTTCGGAAATAAAATTGAAGAGTGTGATTTTTCTCTTTGAAACTAAACCAAGTTTAATTATTTTCCTTGTATTGCAATATTTTTTGTTTATATAAAATGAAACTTATATATGGAGGAGTTCGTGGCTGAATTTACTGGTTGATTGTCCCATTCAGTGTCTTGTACTTTTGAAGTGCTAATCATGCGCTATATGGAGGATGTTTGAGCTTATGAAATCAATAATTAAGATAGTACTACTTTCCCCATAAATGGATTTGCTATAATATGGGATCTACTTCTGGTTTAGTTGCTGAAAGTTTGAGTTATGTCCTTCAGAGAGGTATAAGGAATCAATATGGAATCGAGGACTTTATGTTATGATGATACTTAAATTGTGTATGTGACATCATGATAAGAGTTTTAATGAATGGCTAATTAATGAGTGGGTTTGTGTTGAAGACTTAAAGTTCGTCATTAAGTCCAGTTTTGTTTTACTTGTAACAAAACCAGTCCATTGGCTTCCGAAATTGAGATGTTGAGGTTAAAGCTTAAAGGAAACAAAGTGTGTGTGATGTCAAGGTGTTTTCCCTAATGTTTCCAATTCTTAATACTGATGACAGGTGTATGCAATTGACTTTGGACTTGCCAAAAAGTATAGGGACCTCCAAACTCACAAGCATATACCCTACAGGTAGCACACTCTAACCGCTATTTTACTGGATTAATCCTTGCAACTATTGATGTTCTTTTTCTGAATGCTTGTGACATTGATTTTGAATAGCTAGCACATTAACTACTAGTGATTGTTCAACATTGCTTCTGAGTGATTCCTTTTGCCTAGATGCCTCTTTAGGTTATTAGCTGGTCAAATCTAACCCCCGTCACTAACCCCCATTGTGTTTTTGGATTTCATCAGCTCCCTGTCCTTAGTATAGACATACCGTAATGGAGCTGATCATCCTTTTCTGCTCAAACATGTCGCATTCCCTGGATACCAATAATGAAACCTCTTCTTTTTTTTTTTTGAAATTGGTAATGTTGGATGCCAACAATGAATCTTATTATTACTTCATTTTTTAAAATAAGTAAAAACAGTGAAAAGGAACCATATTTATCCTCTTTCATTTCTCCTTATCATATCCCCATCATCCAGATACTTATATTCTCAAGCATTAGTGAGGATTTACAGGAGGATAGGCCCATCCTAGAGGTACTTGACAAATGGGCCAGGAAATCTCTGGTAAAGGACTTCATAAATCGTAGCAGCATGGTGTCTAGTAAAAGTGAACTTTCTAACAGTGTTTTACCTTTCCTGTTCATCAATCCATAAGACAAGGGGACAACATGAAAACATACACTCACTGGACAATCTGTTGACTCGTGTATGCATCACTGAATGGAAAATACATGATAGATTGATATTGATACTTGTTATTTGATCACATACGGAGAATACATGAGAGATTGATATTGATACTTGTTATTTGATCACATATGGAGAATACATGATAGATTGATATTGATACTTGTTATTTGATCACTTATGAAATGTGGACAGTCTTTTCACGAAAATTTTGGGAAGCATGCTATGTAAGATGTTTTGTAGTTCGACACATTCCCATTGGTGCCTCTGTATTTGTACCTTCTTTAATCCAGAAAAGGTCTTATCTTACCTTTTAGGGAAAATTTTGACCAGTTTTTTCCTGAGTGAGATTGAAAGCTGGTTAGTTGAGTCCAAACTTAGAATGTAAAACAGAAAAGAATTAAAAAATATTGCTTTAAATTTATCATCAGGGTAATTTTAATGAGTGGAATAGCCAAATGACAATGGATTATGGTATTGATTTGCATTTACTTAGATGGTTTTAACATATTACCAGTAACTTAAGTATCAGTCGCTATATGGTGCTTATGACATTAATGTCTCAATTGATCCTTGGAAGGGAGATTGTGGAAGGCAAACTCGTATTTTCAAGTTTATGGAACTGTGTCCTCTTTTAATGTACATTAATATTACCAATTAATATATCAGTCGCTGGTATTTGGTGCTTAACTGCTTATATTTGGTGTCCTTGCTGTATCATTTTGTTGATCACAATATGAATTTGTTTGAGCTGACTGACATTAAGGCATTTGATAAAAAAATTCTACTCTTTAATATTATCAAGCTCTAATGTAACGAGTTCCTAGTAAATTGTGACAATCTTATCCTTGTTTTCTTACTATGTTCCTAATGACAGAGAAAAAAGGAAAATATTAAGAAAAGACTTTACACTGGTCAATTTTGTGTCTTAATATTCTTTGATTTATTCAATTTGTGAGAAATATCTGTCTTAGCTGCCTTTTACATGGTATTATGTCAATATTTTTTCTCAGGGAAAACAAGAATCTGACCGGCACAGCTCGCTATGCAAGTGTCAACACGCACCTTGGAGTTGGTAGGTTAATAATGTTTAGGTTGTCAAGTAACTGCAGGTATGGTAAGCCACAGATTCTATTGTAACTGATAAAACATGTGTCTTGTTTTTTCCCCTGGCAGAGCAAAGCAGAAGAGATGATCTGGAATCTCTGGGTTATGTGCTTATGTATTTTCTTAGAGGAAGGTTGGATTTTATCACCTTTTTCTTTTTGTCATTGTTTCTGACCAGTTCCTATGCATTTGCAAATTTATGGACGTGTTCATGACTTGATGACAAGTTTTTCTTGCTCAGTCTTCCATGGCAGGGATTGAAAGCTGGTACTAAGAAGCAGAAATATGATAAAATCAGTGAGAAGAAGATGTTGACACCAATAGAGGTACTAAATATGAGTACTAATGATTCTTGATGATGTCATCTTCACCACTGTTGTGACTCTGACTGCGTGTTTTCTCACAAAGTGGACGTCCTTTAGTCAACTATGATAGAATTACCTTAGTATACACTTCTTATTGTCAAGATAGGTGGTTTAAAAATGTATTTATCTCATTAAGCCAATTGTTATCTCGTCCAGCCTGTCTTGCCTTTAATGTATATTATCTGCTGATGATGTGAGTGCTCAGATGAGTAAATTGACACAGGATTTGATGGTGTTTCTAACAGGTGCTTTGTAAATCATATCCGTCAGAGTTCATATCATACTTCCATTATTGTCGGTCATTACGGTTTGAAGATAAACCTGACTATTCATATTTGAAGAGGCTTTTTAGGGACTTGTTTATTCGTGAAGGTATATTTGTAATTCTCCCACTTTTACTATTTCAGTCTTAAGTTGTCTGAGATGTAACAGTCAATTTCAAACCTGAAGTGTGTGCCGAGGGTCTATAGGAAACAAGGTAGGGGTAAGGTATGCATATACACTACCCTCCCCAGGCCCCAGCCCCAACTTGTGAGATTACTCTGGGTTTGTTGTTGTAAGTATGTGTTGTGATCTCTCTCCATCTTAACCTTTTCACTGGTGCAGGTTATCAGTTTGACTATGTGTTTGATTGGACCATTTTGAAGTATCCTCAGATCGGTGCCAGCTCTAGAGGACGTGTAAGTGCTTGTAAAACTTGTTTTGACTCTTGTTGAAAATCTGTTCTTAAATTTTTTAAGGTGGAAGTGTGCATTTTTTTTTGCCACCAGAATATTAGTGGAAGTGCGCCGCTAAATGCTGTGCCATCTGCTGAAAGACCGGGAAGGACATCAGGTAATTTCCTTGACCTGAAGTTTTGGACTTTTTGTAATCCTTTTCTGACTTTTAATTTCTTAGATGATATGCCCAAAATTATGAGCCAGCATGTACTTCTGTTTGTTTATTCAAATGGTGAATGTTTGGAGATATGTTTTTCATGTAAAAGACGAATACTGAGTTTGCAGCTACTGAATTTATCATTGTTTGATGCTTGGCATGTAATCTAGTGGGACAGGATATTCGGGACAGGTTTTCTGGTGCTGTTGGAGCATTTTCCCGGAGGAATGCTTCTAGTTCTGGTAGGCATGGGGAACACTCCAGAAACAAGACTTCAGATGATATACCTTCATCTAAAGATGTGGTATTGATCCTTCTCTTTCTGAAAGCTATTAAAGGAACTTTTTTCTCAGTGGGATTGGAGAATATTATCGGTTTGCTTGCATGAGCATTCGGCTTTTAATGCTTAATTAGTGAATTACAGTTTAGGATCTCATATATAGTAAACAACAATAGCAACATACCCAGTGTAGTATCAGAAAGTGGGCTCTTGGGAGGTTACAGTGTACTCCAAACCTGACCTCTACCTCAGAGGTAGAGCGGCTGTTTCTGATATACCCCCGGTTCAAGATAAAAACAGTCTAGAAAACAAAGTAATGGAAATAAAAAAACTACATACAGTAATTAAACAATAGATAGTTGCAGAACAATACTACAACAAAATAATACTATAATCAAACTACACGAAACAACATATAATAACAGAAATCGAAGAAGAAGAAACAAGAGTAATACTACATAACTACTAGAATCGACAGCAAGTTAATACACTCTTACTTACTAGTGTGGACACACTCCCCCAATTCAAGTCCACACTTTCGTATCTAAGGTCATATCCTAGGTGAGATACAACTGTGTCATGTGTCTAATCACCTCTCCCCAATACTTCTTCGGTTAACCTCTACCTCTCTTGAAACCATTCATAGCCAACCTCACACCTACGCACTAGGGCATTTGTGCATCTCCTCATTACATGCACGAATCATCTCAACCTCACTTCCGTCATCTTGTCTTCTGCCGAAGTCATTCCCTTGTTTCGGATGTCCTTATTTTTAATCTTATTTCTCCTAGTATACCTACACATCCATAGTAGCATCCTCATCTCTGGCCTTTTCATTTTCTGGATGTGAGAGTTCTTGATCGGCCAACACTCCACCCCATACAACAACGTTGGTCTAACCACCACTTTGTAGTACTTGTCTTTAAGTTTGTATATAGTCCGTCTTTGAAATGATTGTTTTTTCAGTGAAAGAGTAGTATTGACTGTAAAATGATTTTAAGAACTTTATGCTTGTAATTTTACAGCAAGCTGATTCAGAAAGAGGCCGTACCTCGAGAAATTGCAGCTCGTCCAGAAGGGCTGCAATTTCAAGTAGCAGACCGAGCTCTTCAGGTGAACCTACGGAGAGTCGCTCAAGCAGCAGATTAGTGTCAAGCAGTGGGCGCTTATCTGCCACACAAAGGATTCATTCTGGAGCTGAACCAAAACCATCACTGTTCTCCCGAACTTCAGTTACGAAGGGCAGCCGTGATGACCCTCTTCGGAGCTTTGAGCTTCTTTCAATCAGGAAGTAAAGGGATGCACTTGTAAAGAGAAATTTTCTCGTTGTTTGAATCTTGTGATCCTATAAAAGGATGTCTCTGTGCTGTAAATTGAAATTTTCTACATGAAAACTAAAGCTTAATCCAACTTTTCATTATAACTTGGTGTTGTTTTACCTGAGGAGTTTCTGGTCATTGTAACGCTATTTAGCCTCATCCAAAGAAGTGATGAGTAATATGTACTAAGTTATATATTTAATATTTGATGATGATGTACGAATGTGTGGTGGAGAAATTCTGTTTGAGGTTCTACTGATGATTATATCTACCAGTCCAAGGCATTCAAGTGTAAGGATTTTCTAAAGGCAGCTCACCTATTCTCCATTTCCCAATTGCTAGCATGGAGCTACACCCAACTCAACATTAATTACTCGTGGCAGTACAACTCCAAATCTCCCATAATTTGCTTTTGGATTATGACATAAACAAGTTAATGAAAAAACAAAATTGTACTGGGGATTTCTCTAATTTATGATTAAACCTTCTTTGCTTTGTAAATTTTGCAGCCTGATGTTACCTAAGGTATGAAAGCTCGTAAGATGACATAACCTTATCGGTATATGTACATTTAATTCGCTTAATATATCAATAATCCCTTCAATTTGCTAGTAAATTTCATTTAGACACTCTGACAATTAAGGGAACCAAATAAAATATGCATCTCCTTCGACATCATATTTGTAGTAGCCGACTTAGAACATGCACAAAATGATCTCCAAAATTTGAACCAAAAGTAAATTATGTTTAGTTTTCTTCATCACCCAGTGGCATGCTTGAAATCACGTGGTTACACCAAGAGCTTGTCCAAAACTAGACCTCATCAGAGTTGAGATAGAAATCATGGTGACAATGAAGAGTTTTTAACGATATAGGACATCAAGCAATTTCAGCTAATAAGGAGCAGATGACAAAGAAGTTGGTAGCTTCCCATCATAATTAAGCAAAAAATCTCAGACAAAAATGATCTCAAAAAGTCTTAAATATTGCAAGGCATGAAATATAACAGACTTGTTCTAATAACATCCCTCAAAGCTAAACAAAATACAAGATCCAAAAATCCTATATATCAATTTCACTGATCAGATAGTTCTCAAGCAGCAGCCTTCTTAAGTTTTGCCAGCTCCTGTCTAACAACTCCAGCTCTCTGCAATGTCAAAATACATGTATCAGGTCTTGAAAGGAGAAAGGAAAACAGCAATTCAAACACAACAGTGCATTATGATTTTAACTAAAAGCTAGTAACACAACAGGATGCACGTTCAAATGTTGATCTAGCAGGTAATGGAAACTCAGCCTAGTGAATGCTATCCAGAAACTGACTCTACATTCTTTGGATGGTTGACTGGACGCGCAGATAACAAAATGAAGCTAACTTAAATAGCAAGCATAACCGCACCTTAATCTTTGCCAGCATAAGCTTGAACCTGTCAAAATCGTGAAGTGCAGCCCTCCTCTTCTGCACTATCAACTTCCTTCCCCATGAACTGTTCTCCCACTTGGTCTTCACATCTGGAGAAACCAGATAAATCGAGGTTTATTCTCTTTCTAAAGAAAATGGAAGTGCAAAACCAATTGTCAATTCACAACTAGTAGAAATTCAAAAGAACTAGTAAAGACAACTCACCAGCAGCTTCCATAGCCTCAACCAGGGTCTTCTTCTTTGGAATTCTTTTGATGTCAATTTTGATATCTGTAAGTGAAAGCCTCTTGAAGTTCATCTGGCTCCTCACCATGTCTGGAGCATCAACAAGAGCCTATAATTTCAAAAAATAAGTGAAAATGAGTTGACATTTACTTCATTTTCCTAGGCTATTTTGGCACTGGTCAAGGCAAAGTACCAACTATGCAAATTAGAGTAAATCATAGTGTTACCACTACATTTTCAGGGGTAAGATATATAACCATTTAAATTCCCCCTTGTAAAGTATAATCCTTGTATCCATTCTATTCTATAAAGTAAAAGAAACAAGAAAACTGACACATTTCATCTATCAGATGAACCAAAACAAACATAGAAGGTGAAAAGAGTTTTCCTACATCACCAGAAAATTAGTCTTGTTATGGGAAACAAGTAGAAATATTTTCTACATATCAAATATTACCTCTTAAATAAAGCACAAAACTGATCCTATTTTAATGGAGCTATTAGGTTAAGAAAAACTATATTCCGTTCCACACAACACATACGTAACAACCCTATATCACTAGTACAACAAAAAGTCAATTAACACACAAAAAAGACTATCCCTAGAAACTATTAAGCATATACTCTTGTGAATCATAATACAAGGCCTCAGTCAATATTTGCTCAATCAAGTTAAAATGATCAGACAATGTAGGCATATTATCATATTCCATCATAGGCCTTATATTAGATCCTCCAAAAAACAACTTGCAAAAAGAAACACAGCACTAAAAAATCAAATCTTTACTTTTCTTCAAAGCAAACATTTATAATCAGAACAATGTCGGGCATTATTTTCTAATTATAGGCATACACAGCCCACATTTCAAATATTAACCTCTAAACTAAAACAGAAAATTGATATAATATTAACAGAACATTCAGATTATTCTACTTCCCTACACAGCTTGACAAAGCAAAACTGTTTCATTCCCACATAAACAATCTAAACATGATATTCTTGCTGAATCATTAAAATAAGGCCTCAGTCAACATTTGCTCAATCAAGTTAAAATGATCAGACAATGTAGGCATGTTATAATATTCCATCATAGGCCTTATATTAAATCCTCCAAAACAACTTGCAAGAATAAAAAACACAGAACTAAAAAATCAAATCTTTATTTTTCTTCACAAAAATATAGCCAGCAGCTCCAAACTGTACAAATTGTGCAGAAAAAAAAGTACCCTATTTTGGTCGATGACGTCGACGATAACAACGAGCCTTCCATAATCCTTTCCATAGTTGATTAGGGCTACCCTTCCAATCTCCACAAACCTCTTGAACGGCTAAACAACAAAACCAAATACATAAATTATCAAATTCGAACACATTTATGAACTTCAACATGTGGAAAAATAGTAAAATTTGCATAGACTAACCATTTTCGGCGATCTGAAGGAGTAGAAGCGCTAGCAGACTACAAATGGAGAAGCTGGGAGGAGTAATATACTGCTAGGGTTTTTTTATGTTCTGACGTATTCTGGTATGGGCTTAGGGCCCAGATTTTGCTATTGGGCTGTGAATAGCCCAATTTTCTCAAAAATGGATAAAATTGAGTGGGCTGGTCAATTTTTGGACCTTATTCAAAGTTTTGTCATCATTTAAAATGGGAAATTTTACGTAAGAAGGCAAATATGTGATATGTATTGTATTCGGCATAGTGTGTTAAGAGTTCAAAAAATTATTGGAATTTTAAATGTGTAGTTCAAACTCCAAGAAAGTTTTAGGCGTAAATATAATATTACATAAATGTGTTCTTCAACTTTGTGTGAGCATAAGTATACATTTAAATTTGTATAAAGTTGAACAAATATACACAACTGTTCTACATGGCATAATATGCGTCCTGCATGGCATAATACGAATCAGTTCTAGCATATTTCACGTGAATTGTCATGTAGGATGTATATGTCTACTTGTTCAATTTTACAAAAGTATAAGTGTTTACTTGTATAAACTCAAATTTAGAGGGCATATATACCAACTAAACCAAAGTTAAAGGGCACGCACATATATTATGTCAATATTTTAAGATTTTCTAGAGTTACTCTTGCACTACTTTAGTGGAGTTGTATGACACTAGTTGGAGTTTCACCTGTATAAATAAAATATAAGTGATCCAAAATATTTAAAATATAAATTAAAAAGAGAATAAATTATAAATATGAGTTTAAATTATCGCGTCTTATAATGTATAGTTAAATAAAATAAGTTGAATAATAGAGCTTAGAGTTTAATTATGTATAACTATAAGTTGTCGCTCTATTATCATAATTGATTGCTCATTTTATATGTTGGTATTTTATGAGGTCATAAGCTAGTTTCTCCCATTGATTAAATTTTATTCCTTTTTCTCTTTGGCAAAGCAACTTGATTAACTACTCCAACCTCTAATGACATGTAACCTTCTTCTATTTATTTATTTTAGTACAAACTAATGGTATGTTTGCCAAAAATACTTGCACTGCATCCTATATTTCGATAAACTTAAGTAATTTAACATTTAATTACAAATTAAATTGAGAACACTTGATCAATACTCCTATTAAGCAACACAAGTTCACACTACCACAAATATAAGTTTCTTTTTTTCTAATATATATCTTGCATTCATTAATTTAGTGTAAATACAATATACTTTAAAGTTATTTTGAGTTGATTATTAATAATATCATATAATATAAGTTTCTTTTAGCACGACGTAAATAAATTAAAAAATATATCTTAAAGGGGAAAATTTGGGTATTTTCTCGTAACTTTTAAAACAAAACTTGTCAAAAGAACATCAAACTACAATTAGAAGAAAACAAAAAACATTCTCAGGGTGTGTTCGGTATCTAATGTTTTTCAATTATTTCACGTTCTCTTGATCAAATCTTTTGGAAAACATTTTTTAAGAAAACTATGTTCCTTAAAAACGATAGTAAAAGTAGGAATAAACAAGTTTCATAAGTGAAATTCCATATTGATTGTGTCATCCCACCCTCCAACACACCTCATCTTTACTCCCAAACTCCGTAGCCCCCATCCCATCTAGTTAGGGAGTCAAAATTTTCAAAAAAAGGATTCAAAATACAAAAAGTAAACACACGAAGTATTCCGAAGGATCAACATCTACTACTATATATACATAAACAATAATTCTAATTATATATAAATAATATAATTTTCATCAAATGTAATTCGAATGAACTCCCTCAACTCTACTTGACTTCGGCCTTGTCCCTATTCCCGCCACCCCACACCCCTATCCCCTACAAATACTTGGGACAATGAATTAAGGGTTATAGAAAAGTTTCAAAATTAGGGATTGGTGACTCAAGTTTTAATTATTGAGTAGGGGTGACAATTTTTAAATTAAGAATTAAGGGGTTGCATTTTTCATCCCTAAGTTTTTTTATTTAAACTTTAGTCCATCTTATATAAAATCCTAAATAATAAGAAATGGAGGGAAAAAAAATGTACCAACGGCTCAGTTTTTCCTTTTTTCTCTCTTGCTTATTCTTCCATTGTTGGGGACCATTGTTGCTGCTCTTCTTCTTCATTCTTCTTCTCCATCATCGTTCTTCTTCTTCTTCTTGTTCATCACAATCTTCTTCTGGTTGTTCATCATTTTTTTGTTCTTCAGTTGATAATCACATTGTACTGCTGCTTTCAGACCAATTTTCATTCATATATCATTGGACATTACATCATAGGTGATTTTGGTAAGTAAACTAATGATTTTTACTCTAATTTTTCATTTTGATAGTTTGAGCGTTTCTTCAAAATTTTACAGCCGCGTACCCAACAGGTAAGTCATCTGTTGCAACAGATAGATTACCAGTTGGATACATATTACAGTACCATGTCAAGCTGGGACTGAACCAGAAGCTTCTCCCAACAGATAAGTCATTTATTGCAACTGATGCGTCATCTGCTGCACCAGATGACTCATCTGTTGCAACAGATGGCTTACCTGTTGGATACATATTACAATATCAGACTAAGCTGGGAAAGAACTAGAAGCTTGTCACAATAGATGAGCCATTTATTGCAACATATGAGTCATCTGCTGCACCAGACGACTCATCTATTGCAACATATGGCTTACCCATTGAATACATGTTACAGTACCATGCCAAACTAGGACAAAATCAGAAATTTGTCCTAACATGTAAGTCATATATTGCAACATATCAATTACATGTTCCAACAAATCAATTACCTGTTGCAACAAATGACTCATCTGTTATAACAATTGACTTACATGTTGGATAAACTTCTGGTTCTGGACATGTATCCAACAAGTGAATCATCAGTTGCAACAAGTGAATCATCTGCTGCAACGGATGACCTACTTGTTGCAATAGATGATTGACTTGTTGGGACAATGATTGTGCATATGATTTTTAACTGTATATAGCCACTCAACTTTACTATACAATCATTATTAAATATTTTTAATAAATTCCTTTAGGTACCATTAATGGAAGAATCAATAACAATAGCTGTTGATGGATTGAGAAAAAGAATCAATTTATTTGGCGTTGGAAGGATGGTGACATGTCAGAGTCAGTATTGATGACCGTCCAAAGGGATATTTTGTATAATGATTTTGTGAACTCAATCATTA
>JAJOOG010004629.1:0-25605 GCA_029582565.1 Solanum infundibuliforme
GGTAGAAGAGGATGTGACTTTGTGCAAAAGAAAACAAATGATAAATAAAAGTGTTGAAAGAAAAAAAAAGAAAGTGAAAAATAAGAGTTACAAAGTCAAAAGTCACATCCATGATGAAAAAGAGTTAAGGGAAAGATTGTAAAATGAAAGGATGCCAAAAATAGATCGATAAAGAGGTAAAAAAAGCTAATGTAATGTCAAGGAGGGCATAAAGTCACTAAGAAGTACCCAAATGTACTACACCTGACCCTGAGCCTACATTACAAGCTAAGAAAGTCCTATATTGATCCTAGCAACTAGTTTTGAGAGTCTCTAAGTAGTGAAAATAAGGGCAAGCCTATGGTATTGAGAACTAACTATACTTGAAGTCACTTCTGAGCGTGAGTGTTAACTGAATACTAAAATTCTAAAATTCATATCTTCTGTGTGAAAAGGATTTCGTTTGAACTGAGGGCACTAGTTACATTGTTGGAAAGTTGGTACCTTAGTGATTGTGAAAAAGTGTATGTTGTGGTGCATATTGGTCGATCTTTGTCATATCTTTATCCACATGAGTTAGCTGGTTGAGTCTAAGAAAAATGATTTGCACTGAGAAAAAAGAATAGATTGAAATAGCCATGAGATTATTTGAGTTTGTATTTCTTCTTCAACATAAGTGTCGTTTAGAGTTTAGTGCGTCGCTTGAGGACAAACAACGAGTTTAAGTTGAGGGTGTTGATATACCGTAAATTTACGGTATTTTTAATACATTTCACTTAAGAGTTGTGTGTGTCTAGGGCCATTTTGTATTAGAATTAATGTTTATTGTGTTATATTTGCAGGAAATAAGCTTGGATGAGGTCGAGAGAGATGAAAGTTGAAATTCTGTAGAAGGAGCCACCCACGGAGGTGACCTACGGACCGTAGCTCCAGTCACGATCCATCGTGGGTAGGCTTGGAATGATCATCATGGAAGTCTGACTAAGTGTGGAACCACGGAGGCTAGTGAAAGAGCGTAGGTCGACCCATGAGCCATCCTGCACATCCGTCGATGAGATTAGAGATATGGAGTTCTAGTACCTGATGAAATATTCCAAGTGTCGAGCCACGAAAGGGGACCCACGGACCATGTTACACACCTGTCGTTTGTATCTGAAAGTTGAAGTTTCCAGCCTCTGTGGAAATGTTCTAAGTATCAAGCTACAGAAGGGACCTACGGACCGTAGGTCTGACCACGGTCTGTAGGTCAGTCTCGTCAATCGAAGCCGCATCCAGAAGTTTTATTTCCTTATTTCATTTCTTTTTTGTTTAGGACAAATTTTTCTATAAATAGGGTATGCCAACCTCATATTTGGGGGTTAGCCACTATTGTTTACTTTTAGTCATTGGTATTTTCTTGGGAATTAACTTGCAAACTTTAGCAATTTGATTTCCGAATTTCGGTTTATAAAGATTTTGCCTTCCACTTGACCTCATCACTGAAAATTTCATAAGGCTTTCGGTGAAATCCCTCTTGTAATACAAGTCTGTTTCAAAATACTGGCTCGATTTAATCTCTAGCCCTAAATTTATCAAATCTCATCTTAGATAATCGATTATTAACAAGGAAAACACTCACCATAGTCTTATGATGGGGGTTATTAAGCCCGTGTACAATTGTCTTATGGATTGTTTTGTTAGATCTTTACTTTATGATTATGTTATAGAGACATCTGACTTGAATATTCCCATGGGAAAACCTTGTCAACTTTTTGAAATTTTGGGTTCGCTGAATGGATTGATTTGTCTAACTTGTCTTGCCGATGTGAAAAAAGATTTGTTTCCATGGAATCCATCGATTAGAAAGTACAAGAAATTGCCTGAATATTTTGGAACTGGACTAAGATATATTTCCCATTATCGTTATGGTTTTATATATGGTGAGTTTCATGATGATTATTAGGTAGTTGCCATTCTCTTTAATTTCACACATGAAAGGTCATATAATCGAGTTAAAGTCAAAATATATAGTCTTATGAGTAATTCTTGGAAAATTGTTGATCATAGTTGTCCTCCAAGTGGGGTATTTTTTATTGTTTGGGGTATATTTTTGAATGGAAAACTTCATTGGGCTTCTACTACGTTGTGAATACAATAACATGCATAGAAACACCATTTCTATTACAAAATAAGAGTTTAACTAATATTCATCGATGGTGTAGATATTCTTACACGGTCAAGTAACTTTTTGGTCTTAGTTCTTGAATCATTACACAACTGTCAGCCAATTTTATCTTGCAAATACAAGTACGGAAAAGCCTAAAAAATTTTGAGAATCCAGTTATTCCAATCAGAAGTACAAATGACAAAATACAGGCCTAATTTGTGAATCACAAACCTTAGAAAATAATCTAAAAATTGACTTTGATAAATCAGGATACCAATATAGCCAATTTCATCACCAACACCCATTCCACGATGGATAGAAAAAAGTCATCATAACTCAACTTCTTAAATGTAAAAAATTTATCTTCATACTTCTTAGTGTCATTCTTCTCTATTATATCCGACAAGTGAACAGACACCCTGTTCCCGTTCACTAAACTTCTTGCTAGCTCCAATTTCTAGTATGGACGAACATACTTAAAAGTCGCAGAAAATGGAATCCGCATCTTTTCAAAAGCGAGTTCTTCCTGGGTAAAATTTTTCCTGATGTTCCTCGCGGTATTTGGATCAAATATCAAGGGAAGGCCTATCTCTATTATTTCTTGAGTCTTTACCAGTGATGTGTTGTTAACTTTGCAGGATTGTTCTTCTACGTTTGATGGCATGAAACTTAAGAGAGTATATATTTGCGGACCATTATTTTGATAAACGGCTAGTTTATGTCATTTTTTTTCTTATTTATTACACTGATTAAAGCAAATAGATTACCATTTAGAATATATAACCCTTGAGAAAATATTATACCTGATAATATTAGATTTCGACTATAATGTCTACTCATATATTTATGAACCTTAGATACAACATAATATCCTAATGTCTCATGTTAGTAATAACTTACATAATTTTAGATCATAGTCGGATATTTTCTCATAAGATTATCAGCTTGCTCGAAAGGGATCTTATACTGTTTCTAAAAGGTACATATCGACTTTAATGCTAAAATAGTAAATAATGGAACAAATAGTGATATTTCAGACAATACACATTGATATTACAACAAGAAATCACTAGGACACTGCCAACACCATAAATAACACCCTAAGACATGAATAAATTTTAGTTATATAATAAATAACCTACGATCAACTAGATCACAACCTTTCTAGACATTCAGAAAATTACACAAGGTACAAATTTACTCTTCTAACCCATTCAAAAATACGCCACATAACAGTCCATCAGATGCCTCCTGCTTAGACGTTGACACCTTTTCAAATTCTTCACGAAACACAGTTACTGTCGTAACCTACTTCAGCCCCATTAAAACATCATACTGATTGATCCTTTTAGAATGATGAAATCGGTTCAACAACTCCCTTTGAAGTTTTCCCAAGTTAACATTGGTTGCCGAGACCCTATCCAATAATAGCTATTTAAGGCCTTTCCTTCCAAACAAACACTTGCTGCCTGTAATCTTTCCGCTTCAGAAATTTCATTTACTCCAAAATATCTTTCCACTTTGAAAATCCATCCTAAAGGATCCTCTCTTTCGAAAGCTGGTAGTTGTGGTTTCCGAGATTTCTTCCCATTTTGTTCTCCAGCCAAGTTGACATCGCTTCCCTCTTCTTAGCTTCAGATGAATCTAGTTTTAAGAAAGGGATGCTTCTGCCATCATGGTCCTCCCATGTGCATCAATTCTCACAGAAGACTCTCTTATTTCTTGAAACCATCCTTCCAGTTTTCTGACATCTTCTCTTACCCCTATTAAATTAGTCTCCACTTGTTCGACTCGTCTCTCCATTCTACTCACCATCCCCGAAAGTTGATGCTTTAATACCAAATTGATAGACTTTACTGCTGAAATAGTAAATAAACGAACAGATATTGATGTTTCACACCAGATACATTGGTATTACACAAGAAATCTAAAAAATAATCACTAGGACACTACCAATACCACAAATTTCATCCTAAGACATGAATGAATTTTAGTTATATAATACATAACCTACGATTAACTAGATCGCAACCTTTCTAGACATTTGAGAGGCTAGAGCTGAACACCCTTTTTTAACTGCATCGCCCCTTCTCTACATAAACAACCACCCTTAACTGTCTCATGACATTTATTAAGTCTTTTAATTGTTTATATTGGTATCTTAGAATAAGCTTTTATAACTTGCAGCATATCATTACATAAACATTTAGGAGATTTTTTTTTTAAAAAAAAAGGTTATTTGTTAAAGGGAAAAGGCTCAAATACGCTATCGAACTTTAGAAAATTACACAAGGTGTACCCTTAATGAAGTGCTCTTGATTTTTTATCCCCCGTTAGAAAAGTATTTAAAGAATGACAAATTGTTCCTTCTTATGGCACGTGTTGGAACACTTACCAGAAAAGTATCCATTCTTGTTTGCGACTTAGAGAATAAATCAATTAGCCGAGAAAACTAGTGAAACAAAGTTTGTAACTCTAGACTTGCTGAAAATCTCCAGTGGTGAATAACATATCAAACAGTGTACTATATCACCTAGTACTTGGAGACTTGCTAAGCTACGACATATGAGAATTGATGATTATTGTGTATTTGAACTATGTTATAAGAGGACACAAAGTTAGAGAATTTGAGAAAACCTAGAGGAATCTTTTCCCATGCACAGGCAATAGAAGTATTGTGGAGATCCCAAACAATATTGCTTCATAAAAGTCAATCACACAGTACGGAAGACATCAACTTAAGGATTCAACCCTGATGATTAAGGAACATGTTGCAACTATGATGCGAGAAGACAAGCTTGGGGTAATCTTTTACATGTCAGTTTGTGTGTGAAATGGGGTCCTTATTTCTAGGCATTTGTTGTGATTATATTAACTTCGGCGGATGACCATTTAAACTTTGCCTTTTGTGACAACTTTATATCTACTCACAATCTCCATAGAATCTGCTTGTTGCATTTATTGCAGTCACTAGCCCGTAAAACAACAAAATGGACAGCGTCTCTTTGATGTTACTGTGCATATTCTATTAGGTGAGCTGCAATGACTAATACTAATGCCGACACTTGGTTACTAGGATTCAAGTGCAAAACAAGTTCAGATTAGAAAAATCGAGATGTGAAGATGATCAATGATAACAACAAATTCAAGTAAAAATGCAGAAAAGGTTCTATCAAAAGAAATATACAAACTGAGAAAGAATGTGCTTGTTGTACGACCTTTCAAGAACGATAGTACAAGATGTTTTGGAAAAACTGTGATCAAATAGCTTGAGTTATCATACGACACTCAAAACTGTACAAACATCTTTAATTATCAGTTCTTTGTTCATTCTAATTCAATTCTTAGCTATTCAGCCATGACATTCAAGATTGTATAACCATGCATGGAGGCACACGATCTTTCATAGGGAGCGAACATATGAATTGAATTGTATATCCACTCATCTATTACTTATCGAATAACAGATTGTACCAAAAATCTTTTCTTAACTCTTACTCCCAATACAAAAAAAAAAAACAATTATGAAGACAAAATTTGGTTATCTGCAAAATCATCATATAGTCATACTCTATATACATCAACTTATTGGTCCTAATTCTTAAATAGTTTACACAACTGTCAACCAAAGTTCTCTTGCTAATACAAGTACAGAAAAACAAACAAAAATTTGAGAATCTAGATATTCTAATCACAAGTATGAAATAAAAAATACAGGCCTAATTCTTGAATAATGAACCTTAGAAAATAATTTGAAAATAAGCATTGATAATAAATTAGGATGCAGATATAACCCAATTCAATCACCAACACCCAATCCACGATCCTTGATCAATTTCACACTGGATAGAGAACATTCATTACTACTCACAATATCCATACTGAATGCCATTTTCAAGAAAATCATAAATCTGCTTGCTGCATTTTGTGCAGTCACTACCCCAGGAAATTGCAAAATGGACACTATCTTTTTGATGTTACTGTGTATATTCTGTTAGATGAACCGTGGAGAACTAAATTGAATAATGCTAATGTAGATACTTGGTTACTAGAATTCAAGTACAATATAAATTCAGATCAGCAAAATTGAGGTGCGAAGACGATCTATGATATCGGCAAATTCAAGTAAAAATGCAGAAAAGGTATGGATTAAACAAGAATGTGCTTTCTTTAAGATCTTTCAAGACCAAACAGATTGAGTTGTCACAGGAATTAAGCTCATTTTCCATTATTTAAGTTACACACTCTACTATTATGGTTATTTATTTTGCTCTACTAACATTTCAAGAGTTGAAGTTGCCTTTCTTCTTCTATCCTTCTTTCCTCTAGTTATTAGCTAGTATTTTCAGAAACAATTGAGCAGCAAGCAACTTAGATTATGCAGAAAAATGGAAACGAAGACTTGAATGAATGTAGCATTATTCTTGTTCTAATGAAAAGCTTTTAGTCAAATGATTGAAGGAGTTTAGACCCTAAATTGTTGAAAAATTATTTTTCTTAACTTAATACATCTCTGTTCAATTAAGAAATCACATTCCTTTATTCAAACATTCCATAATACTTTGTACTCTTATTTTCTATAGATATCTTATTTAATGCACTCTATTGTATGAAATCCATCAACTTAAAGATTCAGTCCTGATGATTAAGGGGTAATCTTGTACCATTGAGAGTGTGCCAAAATGGGGTCCTTAATTAGGTCATGCTAGGTCCTTATTTCCATGCTTTTTTTGTGAGTGTATCAACTTATTTCTCACATTAAGCTTATTTCTAGGTTGACAAAGAACATCACCACTATCTAAACTATTATACAAACTTAAAAGAACACTATAATAATATGGAATAAAAACACAAGTGCGAAAGGGAATTGCGCAGACTAAATTGGGAACTTCAAGAATTCCAATTTCATAATTTTGTCTTCAGCTATTACAATTATATGAAAGAGTAATACTAAACAAAAGACTATGATATTATGTTGTTTCTGTTCCTAAATTGTTGGACCTTTCCACTAAGAGCCAACCTGAGAAAGCAATTTGAACACTAAACCGGAAAATTTAAGATCCCAATAAAGCCCAATTTCATCACCATCGCTCAATCCACGATTCTTGAACAATTTGATGCACCAAAGAGAAAAATCATCATGGTACACCTTCCTTAGCCAAACTCTTCCACCTTCATACTTCTTAGAGACATTCCCCTCAGTTACATCCCACGTGTGAACACACATACTGCAGCCATTCTCCAAAATTTTGGCCATGCCCAAAGTCTAGTATCGAAGAATGTACTCAAACATCTCGAAAAATGGAATCATCAGAATTCCAACAACGACCTCTGTCATGGGTAATATTTTTCTTGATCTGCCATGGGTTTTGCAGATCAATTTTTGGGGCAGGGTATAAGTCCCTTCTCTCCACTAATTCTCGAGTCACTACATGTGGAGTGTTCTTAACTTTGAAAGCTTCTTCTTCAGCTTTTGATGGAAAGCAATTGTAAAAGAAGGTCTTCTTCATGCTAAGCAAAGGCCTTTGATGAGCCATCGAAGAAACCAAGGAAGGATACAATTTTCAAGAAAATAAAACATTGAAACAAAGAGAGGCAGTAACACCTTATAAAGACAAATTAGGTTTTCTATTCCAACTTTGAGCGGGAATCAGAGAAAATTATTACTATTTTTAAAGGTTAAATTTATTTTAAAGAAGAGTTATAAAATAGAAAAATGTGTCATTTTGGCATTTAAATTCAGGATAATAATTCCAAGATTGTTTTCTTATGTGAAGTGTGGACAAAAATATGAGTTTAACTAATATCCATTGACAGTGTAGAATTTTTTACACGGTCAAGTAACTAAATGGGAAAATACAACTTTTGGTCCTAATTCTTGAATCATTTGCACAAGTATCAGCGAATCTTTTCTGGCAAATACAAGTACATAAAAGCAGACAAAAATTTGAGAATCCACATATTCCAATCATCGGACTAAATCATTAATCACGAACCTTAGAAAATAACTTGAAAATTAACTTTAATCAATTTCACAATGGATAGAGAATAGTCATCAGTATTCAATTTACTAAATGGAATCTGCAACTTCCAAAAGTAAGTTCTTCCTGGGTAATATCTTTCCTGAAGTGCCTCACTGTATTCAGATCGAATATCAGGGGAGTCCAATCTCTATTAGCTCTTGAGTCTTTACTCTTGATGTGTTGGTTAACTTTGCAGGCTTATTCTTCAGCGTTTGATGAAATGAAACTAGTGAGAGTATATATTTGTGGGTCATTATTTTGGTAAACGGCTATTTATGTCATTTTTTCTTATTTATTTGAGTGATTTAGCAAATAGATTACCATTTACATTTTGTCCTTATGTGAACTTTTCCCAAAATATAACCCTTGAAAAATTATCCTCCCGAATAATATTAGATTGGCTATAATGTCTGTGACTCTGCTCATATATTTCTCAACCTTAGATACACCATATTATGCTATTGTCTAATGTTTGTAATAACTTACATAGTTTAGATCGTAGTCAGACATTTCTCATACGATTATCAACTTGCTCGAGAGCGATCATTAGACTGTTTCCTGAAAGGTACGTAAAACATGTAAGAGATTTTTAAAAGAGTCATTTATTAAAGAGAAAAGGCTCAAATATGTCATCGAACTTCAGAAAATTTCACAAGTTGTCCCCCAAATATAGTAGTCTTGATTTCCTCCCCCGCCCCCCCCCCCCCACCCCATAAGAAAGTCCTTTAAGGAATGTCATTCCATGTTAGTGGGATCCAGGGAAAGGTCTGACGCCAAGAGGGTATGATGTAAATAGCCTACCCTAGTGCAAACATTAGTTACTTCTTCCATGGCTCAAACCGGTGACATATAGGTCACACATAGATAACCTTATGTTGTTTCAAGGATCTCCTCCTGATATAGCAATATATATGTAAGTCTAGTAATAGATTAAGATAATATGAAATATTAAATAAACGTAAACATATTGATGACAGATAGACTCGTAATACGGAAACATTAAATAATATGAAAATGCACATGACAAATAGACTTGTAATATTAAAACATTAAATAATGTGACAATACATGTAACAAAATCATATTATACTATAATTGGGAAGCCACAAAGTTACAAGTTGAAATATGATTTTACCCCTATTCTAATTCAAAATCTTATGAAATATCGAATAAGTTAACTATTAATTATTAAAAATATTTCACATTATTTTCACCCTCCTAACTTAATTGCAAGCTAAAGAGTCATAAATTGACCATATTCATTTTGTAAGTTATACAGTGACCAGTTAATAACATATGATTAATATGTAAAAAAATTGAAAATAACTATAGTTAATTTATTGGTTAACTTTTGAATAAATCATTTTATTGCAAGTTGAAGTTTTCCTTCAACATATTTCTTCAATCATATATTTTGTTTATCCTAATAATAAGAATGATATTTGTTTATAGGGATAAAGCATAAGTACCCCCCATAGACTATGACTGAAATCCCAAAGACACACCTAAACCTAACTAGAGTTCTATTACCCCCCTAAACTAATTTAGAATAGAATAAATACACCAGAAACACTAACATGTCAAAGAGAGTGTGCATGTAACAACTCCAATTTCACAATAGAAACATTCAAATATTATAATCACTAAAGTCAAAGTTACAACGGAAAATGGAACTAACAAGGAAATCGCAAAACGATAATGAACTAGTAAAACAAAGAAACCATTGAAGAAGATAACTAGAAGGGAGATGAGAAACATAGACTCAAAGAAAGGGGATGAGAGGACTAGACATTTTTCACAAAAAATTGCATAATCCTCAAATCACATATCACTACCCTTTTTGTTGGATGTTGGAACCGTTTCATGCCCACTACTCAACTCGGATCCCAAATTAACCTGGCCCTATTGCTCGTTCTCGGTCCAATATCTCTTGTCAGCCCAATAACAACTTGTATGACATTAGTATCTACATTGGGCTGGACTTGGTTCATAATAATACTCCCATCGTCAATAAGAACATTGTCCTCAAGGTTCAAGACAATAACAATGGAAATAACATGCTCCTCACCAATTGCCTCAGAGAACAGTAGCTGAGTAGATTGAACAACCTTGACCCATTTAAAAATCACAATACCTGCAACATAGATGCACTCGAAACCACACCTTCAATTTATATTAATCATTGGATACACACTAGTATGAGTATCAACCCAAATTGAGATGTCATGAGGAAAATTATATATCACTTTCAAACACCAATAAGCACATTGATCTGTTGACACTTTTTGATGCTGCATTATAACTTCAACAGTTAAATATTTGTCACTCCATGCACCGAGGGTTTTCTTCAATGATATTGTGATTTTGTGCACTACTTGAAACAATGAATTAGTCCCAAATGAAACCAAATCACAACTCACTATTTGGGATGAAGTTTTTGCACTGAACATAGGCATGTTGAAAGCCATATTTCTGAGATTTGGGTGAATACGTACTAACCAAGGAGGTAAAATGTACTCTTGATCTTAAACCAACACAATTGTCATTTTAGGCACACTGATAGGTACCATAAGAGTTGTGCAAACAATTGACATATATTAGCTATTATTGTGGGGTTGTCCATTATAAACAGGTCTCTCCTGCTTTGGCTCCAGTAACGCAACATAAACAAGAGTAAGAACACAACGCTTAATATCACTAAGCATAGCCTTAGCTTCCACGCACGTATGTATATCAAGTAAAACTTGCCATCCATTATGTTGTGACAAACTCAACCACACATAATGAAATACCAAGAGTAACCTTAATGTCGTGTTCCTCCTTTCTTTAGATTGAGTACTCTCTTTCAAGTGAGCATCATAAAAGTAATTAAAAAGTCGAGAAGTATTATCAATAAATTCGAGCATTAGGTGTGCCTCGGTGGTCTCCGTAAGACCATTTTAGTGCATAGTTCCCGAATCCCACACACAATTAACCTTCACCATTCCACCAAGCTTAATGATGAAAAGATTCACTCCATCATCCATAGGAAAGAAACATTCAGCATATCTTATTCCCTCATTAATTTTTTCATGTTTAACATCATTCCTCACATCATAAGATTGGATCTCACTCTTTGAAACACCACCTTTATTCTCAAAAAGTAGTTTATCAAGATATAGATCCTCAATTATTGTAAGTTTCTGGAAAATTATGTTAACAAACATTTTGTCAGATGCCACCAAATCAATTTTCTATCTAGAAAAGCCACTACAAAGAGAGTTGTTATCAAAATACCTGTCACACCCCAAAGCTACCCCTAGGGCACAGACATGGGACCTAGGATCACGAATGACCCCAAGCTAACCCTACTGGCATATCATAAGCATACATAAAGATAAATTGAAACAATAAAGTACTGTGCGTAAGGAAATCATAAGAATAAATCTGTAATAAAATGATGGGGAATACCCATATACTAAATTAGAATAAATGAAAACTGTGAGTTTGAGTACAAATGAAAAATCAAACTCTAACACTATAGTTGAATCCAACTACGTCTGAAAAAAGCCTCTAAACTGACTAGAAGTGCTAGGACATTCCCCAACTAGATCTAGCAAAACTGAAACTAAAGAGAAAAACTAGAGTGATAATCATATCACTAGTCCTCGAAGAATGAGGAATCACCACTAATGCTGCTAATCTGAAGATCGGGAACCAATCTATGCATGATCGACTGCTGAGGACCTGAATCTACATCACGAGAAGATGTAGCAGAGAGTATGCGTCAGTACTTGAAAGGTTGAAAGGTACTGAGCATGAAGGATACAGTAAAACTGAACAATAATCATAACTGAATCAAAGCATAAATTTGAGCAATGATAAGAGATAATACATGAGAATACACCGACAATACAGAACATGAAATACTGAATGCAATGACCAAGTTTACACATGCTGAAACTGAAATCTGAGCTAAAACTGATAACATGGTTAATGCAATAGAATCTAATTGTAAGGGAGCTACTAATTACCGACATAAAATCATGTGAGCTAAATGTGGAGTCCGATGTATATGCTCCATCGTGAGGACCCAATATACCCTACCAGAGGTATAGAGGCATGACCGGAGTGATCAACAAAATGATGCCCACAGAGGGGACTTACAACCTACGGGGGCATGTAGTTCTGGGACTACACGGGTACGCTTAACCCTAGTCCACTCATTATTAAGCTACTCCCAATTGATTATGTAATTAACAATTTCTGATTGAATTTCTATAATACTGGATAGCTCAAAATACTGACATGCTAACTGAAAATGCAACCTTAATGTACTGATAATGAAACATTCATATCTAAGGCATGTATATCTGAAAAAATTGACCTAGCATGTGTTATTCATGAACTAAAAGAACTACATAGCTAGGGTTTTGAATTTATGAAGGGATCTATGCAAAATAATAGTAAAATCATGATAATCTGATTAGGAACATTAAAGTAACTAATTCATAATGATCTACTAATACTAGGTCTAGATAATATTAAGGGAATTAAGAATCTGACTGAAATCTTGGGACGTAATGGGTGAAAGGAAACCTATTTCTCCCAATTGCACACGCGAGTGTACGCGGTCGCGCAAGTAATATAGTGGCTCTTAAAAGAACCAGATTATCAAACCCAAAGGACTTCTCAATTAACTATTTTTACTAAATTATATTGGTCTAATTATTTATTTAAGAGTGTCAAAAGAAAAGAATGCAGGATTTAAATAATAAGATTACTTACAATTGTTGGAAGATTCCAAGGCTGCAGCATGCAATGAATCTCATGTATCATATTCTTGGCTTAGAACTTAGTTTAGTTGTCAATTTACTAGTTTATAGGGTTAATTGTATGAGTCGGGCTACACACCTCTCGTCGCCTACTCCAATTAGCTATCTAACTACATCGTTGAGCGGGGATAAATAGACTAACTGGCGAGCATTTATATTTCATCATATTTCATAGCCAAGCAAGTTGTTTGTCCGGGCATCACTCCTGAACACTAATCACCTCAATCAAATGAGTCGACCGAGCTCTATATATTCTCTGGTCTATCTAACCCACCTCTCTCGATTTTAAGATTAGATAATATATTTATCTCATGGTGATCAAGCACAAAATACTAAAACAAGAATATAGAAGTACCTTATAATGACAATCAAGAATTAATTCATAAACCTTAAATAATCAACATTAAATCCATAGCTACAGCCCCAGAACAAGGGCTTTAGCTAGTAATGTCTAATAAAATAAAAAGAAGAAGAAAAGAACCCTAAAAAGTATTGACGACTTTTTTCTTGATGCCCTATATTTTTTCTCCTCCTCTAGATTGATGCTCCCTAATAATTATTTCTATGGACTATTTATAGATGTAGAAAACACTAAATAAAATAATTGAGTCCAAAACAAATTAGGAAACCAAAATCAAAACGGAATTGAATTCCTTTTTATTTTCCGCGTGAAGCAGTGCGTTCCAATTGTGCGTATCTTCAAATTTGTACACGTGGCAGCAGGTTGCAATTGTAATTACAAATTTACTTTATGTATAATTTTTTTAACTTTTAATCCATTAATCTGCCTACTTGATTTCCTTCTTCAACCTTCCATCTTTAATTCATTTTAGCTCCAAACTTCTTCATTTTTCCACCAATTTAATCCTACAAATAAAATACACTATTTAGCACAATTCATAAAATTCATGCTCAAAAAGGACAGCTATAAATAATAAATGTGAGGAAAATAATGATAAGAAAATATATTTTTAGCCTCACATCAATACCTCACACTTAAACTTTTGCTCGTCCTCGATCAAGCATTAAAACTCATCTCAAATAAATCATACTAGGAATGTCATCAATTTGGTTAATACAAACAATTAAGCCATATACCAATTTCAAAACATCAAGTACACTTCTCAATCATTCTGCCAGACATCCAAATAAACAACAAACCTCAAACCTCCTAACCTCAAGGAAAGACTTTGAACTCATCAAATTTAAGCTTGCTCACCAACTCTCATCAAAGAAAGTTAATGAAATCACTTATCTAACATGAAACAAGTGCCCTCACAAGAAGAAATAATCCACACAGTCAATTCAAAAGATCGAATATAAATTAAGGACTTCATATCAAGAACAACTCTCACACTCACAAATAAAATTCACATGTATGCACAAAGAACCATAGGCTTACCCATTATGTACATCTCCACTAATTAAGCATGCTTGAATAGAATCAAATAGGACTTTAACGGGTTGTAATGTAGGCTAGGGGATGGGTAAGAAAACTATATATTAGTGACTTACACTTTCTTAAGCTCTTTGCACTTTAAGACTTTATCACCCATTATTTTCTTCTCTTTATTGTTAGCCTATCTACAACAATTATTTCACAAGTAATTCCATCATCTCAAGAATGTTTGAATCATATTTTTTTCTCTTTTTTTTTTAAGTTTGGTGCACGATGTCCTTGGAAGGACCAGGGCCATCATCAAGGTAACTTCTTTTGTTCATCTCTTTTTTTTTTTTCACATCACATTCTTTCAAAGAGGGCTTTTAAGCACTTTATAGCTATCATTGATTACCTTTTCACTCAACCATCCTTTTTCTCAGAATTGATAATTAGAATAAGTTTATGCTAAAATGCTCAAGGAAGCAAGGTGCAAAAACTAAGGATTCAACAAAACAGTCAAGGGCAAAATATGGCTACCAACAAAAGGTTACAAGCTCAAAAAGGCTAACTAGTGATATAATATCTGAAAAGGTTAAAATTACTAGACAAATCAAAGAAAGCCTATTATCATCTACTAAACAAAACAACACTTTTTATTTCGCTTCAATAATATGCAGGGCAAGTTCTAGACTATGATGCAAAACATGGAATAAACAAATTCTCACCACACATGACACAAGTATTAATCAAGATGGATCAATTCCACTTCTAAGAGAGACAAGATCATAACAAACTACAAAATAAAATAAGCTATATACAAAGTCACAACCATGATCTTATGTGTCAAAGAGTCTGTAATTTCATTATCATTCAAGCATTCACAAGAAAGTACTACTAAAAAATTAGACCTAAATAGCAAGTATCACACCACTCAAAATGGTCTTTTCTTTTTTCTCTCAAAAGAATAAAAAATAAAACTTATTCCTAAAATAAAATAAAAGACACTCGGTTCAAACAGACTATCCTCAGGAAAAGAACCGAAAACAAAAGTCAAGGAACCGATCCTAAAAAAATAAAAGACTCAATAAAACAGTAAAAAGTAGGAATTCATTCCTCCACCCCACACTAAAAAAGATGTTATGTCCCCAAAACATAAAAAAATATTTAAAACAAGGGTTAGGAAAACTCCCTGAGGCCTTTATGCCTAGCTAGTAGCATGTTCTCTTAGTTTTCATCAAGGATTGTCACCCCACACTTAAGCTCAAATGTGCTCCTTAGCTCCAAATTTAGGATACTCAGAATTCTCCAAAATCTATAAAACCAAAACAAAAATGACAATAAAAAAATAATTAAAAAATTTATAAGTTACACTATAAATTGTGTTGCCTCCTAATAAGCACCTAATTTAACGTCGCGGCACAACACAAGTAAATTTTCTACTTTTCTTTCCACTTTGAACTTATGAATTGTACCCCTAACTTTGCATCTATTTTTCTACTCCTCTCAAGGGGTGGTGGTATAAAGATAAAGGATTCAAGAAATTTATGTCGCATCTTGCACTTCTTGGCCCTTAGGTGAGGAATGTCATTTTGTCTACGTGGACTAAACAACATTAGAATGTAGGAGCTTTATTCCTCATCAAAACACTCATCCATTAATTCAGATTTTATAGAGAAATGTTTTGAATGAGATTCAAGTTTACTCAAATGCAAAGCAACATTGGTTACAACATTCTCACTTTTGTACGTTTTCTCAACATCGATATTAAGGAATAAAGTATAGTTGAATTGTTGGAATTCCTCTTTTTGCTCCACTAGTTGGTCATCATCCATGAGAATTGGTAATTGGGCTTCAGACGCCTCAACCTTTTTGTTCAAGTCAGTCTCCAAATCAAGAATATATGAGCCAAATTGATCTATTTCTTGTGTGAGCTCAACTCTTCCTTCAATTAGTTGGGTTGTCATGTATGTCACACCATCACATATAGACTTTTGAAACTTTAGAAGTTGAGTTTATTCTTGTAGCCAAGATTGGATCACTATCTCTGCTTCTTCATAACTTACTCCTTGTTGGGCTTCAATCTCTTCTAATTTAGCTAGGACTGTAATTTCAAATTGAATAGCGTCAAGCTCATCGAGCAGTTTCATGAGTATTTTGTGCTCTTCCGTGCATTCAAATAATTGTTCTGTGATTTTTGAATTAACCTTGTCCAACATGTCCGTACATTCCATAAGTGAGTTCACATTGTGCGCCTCCTGTTTTTCATTCAACGCTTCATCGCGCCTACCAACTTCACAAATAACAGAAGAATCATAATATGGGTTCGGGGGAAGGAAATAAGATTTAGGGCAACCATTCCAATGAATATATTGACGACCACATACATGACATAAAGGACATTCATCACCCAACCACGATTTATCCTAATCATCCATATCAATAAGAGTACCAAATTATTCAAACAAAGAAAAAATAATAATTGTTGAAGAAAAAAAAACTAATTCAAAAAAAGAGCATAAATAAATAAAATAAAAAGAAAAAGTATAACCTAGAAGAATAGTTTATTTCTAAGTCCCCGGCAGCGACGCCAAACACTTGTTGCTCTCAATTGCACACGCAAGTGTACACGGTCGCGAAAGTAATATAGTGGCTCTTAAAAGAACCTGATTATCGAACCCAAAGGACTTGTCAATTAACTATTTTTACTAAATAATATTGGTCTAATTATTTATATAAGAGTGCCAAAAGAAAAGAATGCAGGAATTAAATATTAAGATTACTTACAATTGTTGGAAGATTTCAGGGCTGCAACATGCAATGAATCTCATGTACCATATTCTTGGCTTAGAACTTATTTTAGTTGTCAAGTTACTGGTTTATAGGGTTAAATGTATAAGTCAGGCTACACACCTCTCGTCGCCTACTCCAATTAGCTATATAACTACATCGTTGAGCGGGGATAAATAGACTAACTGGCGAGCATTTATATTTCATCCTATTTCATAACCAGGAAAGTTGTTCGTCCGGGCGTCACTCCTGAACACTAATCACCTCAATCAAATGGGTCGACCGAGCTCTCTATATTCTCTGAGCTATCTAACCCCTCCTCTCTCTATTTTAAGATTAGACAATATATTTATCTCATGGTGATCCAGCACAAAATACTAAAACAAGAATATAAAAGTAACTTATAATGACAACCAATAATTAATTCATAAACCTTAAATAATCAACATTGAATCCGTAGCTATAGCCCTAGAACAAGGGCTTTAGCTACTAATGTCTTAGAAAAGAAAAAGAAGAAGAAAACAACCCTAAAAAGTAGTGATGACTTTTCTCTTGATGCCCTATATTTTTTTCTCCTCCTCTAGATTGATGCTCCCTAATAATTATTTCTATGGACTATTTATAGATGTAAAAAACCCTAAATAAAATAATTGAGTCTAAAACAAATTAGGAAACCAAAACCAAAACGGAATTGAATTCCTTTTTATTTTCCGCGTGATGCAGTGCGTTCCAATTATGCCTATCTTCAAATTTGTACACGTGGCAGCATATTGCAATTGTAATTGCAAATTTACTTTATGTATTATTTTATAACTTTCAATCCATTAAGTTGCCTGCTTGATTTCCTTCTTCAACCTTCCATCTTTAATTCGTTTTAGCTCCAAACTTCTTCATTTTTCCACCAATTTAATCCTACAAATAAAATACATTATTTAGCACAATTCATAAAATTCATGCTCAAAAAGGACAGATATAAATAATAAATGTGAGGCAAATAATGATAAGAAAATATATTTTTGGCTTCACATCTAACCCACTAGTGAAATCCCTTAAACCTGGTGAAGAATTACACAGAGAAATCTTTTGATTTTGGGGCTGGAACTGGTGAAGACTCGCTGCATTCTTGGGAAGGGTTTGGTCGCCACTTTCTCTTCTTTACGCTCTAATTTTCTAATTTTTGGTGAATAATTTGACTTAAGTAAGTTCTAGTTATATTTCTAGGCTAAAACTAACCAAAACCACAGAGTTTAGAGGTCCAACGTATAAGGAAAAGACCAAAAGACCCCTGAATTAACTGCTCAGGGTCACCGATGGATGGGACCTACGGACCATCGATCGACTAACGGTCTGTACCAGTAAACCGTCAGTCGTGACTGGATTCTGAGGGTCCGACTTACGACACTGGACCACGGACCATGGTCTGATCTATGGTCCATAGGTCCTGGTGTAGCCTGACCCTTAGCTGATTTTTTTTAGGCTTCTAGGAGGAGGGTCGCAATTGCGAACCACGGACCTGCAGGACGGACAGTGGATCCGCCTACGATCCATAGGTGGTGCCCGTGGGTGCTACCCGTAGCACCAAAAATCTGCAATCTGGTCTTTTTTAGTATGCGGGGTGTTCATTATCTCCCCCTTGCGAACATTCGTCCTCGAATGAAGACTAATCTATCTAAAATGGAGGGAAAGAGTTGCAACCCTACCACTAAACACTGAAACTGATTTCTAACTGAACTAAGTTCCAAGAACATGCAGATACCCTGAAAATGCAAGTACAAACTGAAGGAACATGATACTTAGACTGAAACTGTACATGAATGACTTAAAAACTGAAGATGAGCTATTACCTCAAGCTGGAATGGAATCGGAAGGAAAAAGGTGAGGATACTTGGCTTTCATGGTTGGTTTTGCTTCCCAGGTAGCTCACTCTACAGACTGACTCCTCCACAAAACCTTGACTAAAGTGACTCATTTGTTTCTCAACTTCCGAACCTGACGATCAAGAATCTTAAATGGTACCTCTTCATAAGTGAGACAATCCTTCATAGCCACGCTTTCTAAAGGCACAATAGATGTTGGATCACCCACACACTTCTTCAACAACTAAATGTCAAAAACGGATGCACTGCTGCTAGTTCTATATGCAACTCTAACTCATAAGCCACTTTACCAACCCTTTTGAAGATCTTGTAAGGGCTTAGATATCTAGGAGTAAGCTTCCCTTTCTTGCCAAATCTCATCACCCCCTTCATTGGTGATACTTTCAGGAAAACCCAATCATTAACTTGGAACTCTAGTTCCCTTCTCCTTACATCTACACAGGACTTTTGGCGACTCTGGGTTGTCTTAAGTCTATCTCTAATGAGTTGCACTTTCTCCATAACATTATGAGCTGAATCTGGCCCTATCAAGGATGTTTCACCTTCTTCAAACCAACCAGCTAGAGACCTACATCTACGCCCATACAATGCCTCATAAGGGGCCATGTGTGCGCTAGAATTGTAACTATTATTATAGGCAAACTCTATGAGAGGAAGGTGATCATCCCAACTACCCTTGAAATTGATAACGCAAGCTCTCAACATGTCCTCTAAGGTCTGAATGGTATGCTCTGCTTGCCCATCTGTCTACGGATGAAATGATATGCTAAGATTAACCTAAGTACCAAGACCTTTCTAAAACGACTTCCAGAAATAAGAGGTAAACTGAGGACATCTATCTGAGATGATAGACAAAGGAACCCCATGCAACTTAACTATCTCATTAACGTAAATCTTGGCATAGTCCTCCGCCGAATCTGTTGTCTTTACCGCCAAAAAGCGCGCAGACTTAGTAACCCTGTCAACAATCACCCAAATAGAGTCATGTTGTCTGTGAGTACGAGGTAAACCGGTGATGAAGTCCATGTTGATCACTTCCCACTTCCAAGTAGGAATGTTGATCTCTTGAGTCACACCTCCTACTTTATGATGTTCTACCTCCACTTGCTGGCAATTTGGGCACCTAGCCACAAAATCCGCTATATCCCTTTTCATACCATTCCACCAAAAGGCTTCCTGCAAATCATGGTACATCTTAGTGGCACCTGGATGAAAAGAACGTCTGTAGTTATGGGCTTCTACAAGAATCTGTTGTCTTAATTCACCCACCTTATGAACACATTATCAACCCTGATAACAAAGCACACCATCTCCCCTTTAGGAGAAAACCTCAACTCTTTGTTGATGGACTGCACCCTTTAGTTAAAGCAATATCGAATCACTGTCTTACTTTTCCTTAACCTCCACTACCAATGAAGATTCTAACCTAATTTGAACTGTTACACCACCATCTGATATGCTCATAAGATGAACTCCTAAGCGAGCCAGTCTGTGAACATCTTTCTCTAGTTCCTTTCTTTCTTCCTCAACATGTGCTACACTACCCATAGATAGTCTGCTAAGAGCATCTGCCACTACATTTACCTTACCAGGATGGTAATGCACACTCATATCATAATCCTTGACCAATTCAAGCCATCTCCTTCGGCGAAGATTCAACTCTTTTTGGGTGAACACACACTGAAGGCTCTTATGGTCTGTGAAAACATCTATGTGAACACCATATAACTAATGTCACCAAATCATAAGTGCAAACACCACTGCTGCTAGCTCGAGGTCATGAGTTGGATCATTCTTCTCATGCACCTTAAGCTGTTTAGAAACATATGTTATAACCTTACCTCGTTGCATTAGCACACACCCTTGACTTATTCTGGATCCATAACAATAGATAACATAACCGTCTGAACCCTTATGGTAGAGTCAAAATAGGAGTTGTAGTCAACCTAGTTTTCAATTCTGCGAAGCTTTTCTCACAATCATTTGACCATTGAAACTTAATAGTTTTCTAAGTCAACTTAGTCAATGGAAAGGCTATGGATGAAAATCCTTCCACGAACCTTTTGTAATAGCAGCTAGCCCCAAGATACTTCTGATATTTGTAGGAGAGGTACGTCTAGGCCATTGTTTCACTGAGTCTATCTTCTGAGATTCTAGTCAGATACCTTCACTAGACAGAATATATCCAAGGAAAGCGACAAATTGCAAACAAAGCTCGTATTTGCTAAACATTGCGAATACTTGGCAATTTTCAAGAGTTTGCAGAACAACCCTCAAATGGTTTGCATGTTCTAATTCCTCTTTGCTAGAGTTAATGAGGATATCATCAATAAAGACAATACCGAACAAGTCCAAATACTGCTTGAACACGTTGTTCATCAAATCCATGAAAGTTGCAAGAGAATTGGTTAGTCCAAATGACATAACTACAAATTCATAATCACTATACCGAGTTCTAAAACTTGTCTTTGAAATGTCACTATCTCTGACTCTGAGTTGACGATAACCAGATCTGAGGTCTATCTTCGAGAAATGACTAACACCCTGAAGTTGGTCAAACAAGTCATCAATCCTAGGGATAGGGTACTTATTCTTGATTGTGACCTTGTTTAACTACCTATAGTCAATGCACATTCTGAGATATCCATCTTTCTTCTTCACCAACAACACTGGTGCACCCCATGGGGAAATACTAGGTCTAATGAAGCTCTTATCTAGAAGTCTTTCAACTACTCCTTCAATTCCTTAAGCTTAGCTGGAGCCATTCTGTAAGGAGGAATAGAAATACGCTGGGTATCTGGAAGGAGATCAATTCCAAAGTCGATTTCACTTTTGGGAGGAACTCCGGGAACATCTTCTGGAAACTCATTGACTACTGGAACTGACTCAAGAGTTGGGGTTTCAGAGCTTTAATCCTTAACCCGAACTATATGATAGAGATAATCCTTAGAGATCATCTTTCTGCCTTAAGGTAAGAAATGAATCGACCCATAGGCGCTAAGTTACTACCCTCCCATTCTAAGATTGGTTCGTCTGGAAACTGAAAATGAACGATCATAATTCTACAATCGACTAAGGCATAACAGGAATATAACCAGTCAATGCCTAAAATGATGTCGAAGTCTATCATTTCTAGTTCTATAAGTTCCGCTGAGCTGACTTTCTGGGAGACTGTGACAGGGCAATTTTTGTATACATGTCTAGCTATTACTAGGTCACCAACTGGAGTAGAGACTAAGAAGGTTTCTGAGAGAGGTTTTGGACTAACACTGAAGTTGACTGCTATATAAGGAGTTATAAAGGAAAGAGTAGGCCCTAGATGTAACAATGCATAAATAAATAAGTCAAAGACTCGTAATGTATCAGTGACTAAATTAAGAGAATTTTTCTGATCTTGGCGAGCCGGGAGAGCATATAAAATGTTTTGGCGCTGACCGCCACCTATACAAGATGAGTTACCGTGCTGAGTCGGGTGACCTGCTGGTGCTACTTAAGTTGTGGATTAAGGTCTACCATTATTGACTCCTTGACCCTGTTTAGAAGGACAATCTTTCAACCTGTGACCAAACTGACCACACCCAAAGCATCCTTCCTTTCTTACAAGACACTCGCCCGAATGTTTCCTACCACGTTTTGAACAAGTTGGGTAGGTTCTGGTGCCTGAAATACTACCTTGAGACTTAGAGCATGATGGCCTACTTTTGTGATCATTTCGGAACTTGGAGGATAGAACACTAGCTGATGAAATTGTAGGAGTTGAAGACTTCTGCTGAAATTGCGAGCGATTTCTACCACCCTATTTTTGTTGAGAATAGTCATAGTTGCCTGTCCTAGCTTGCCTTCTTATTCTCTTTAGCTTGTTCCCTAAGCTTATCACTCTCAACCTGCAGAGCATGAGTCATGAGCCTAACGATGTTCATATCGTTAAGCAACATAGCATTCATACACTCTGTTTTCACTAGATCAAATACCCTATAAATGAACTTGTTCATTTGAGCCTTGGAATCAGCAACCATGTGAGGAGTATACCTGGAGAGTTGGGTGATCTTGAGTCCATACTCTTGGATTGTCATCAATCCCTGCCTCAAATTCATAAACTCCTTAGATTTTGCCTCCCTTAACTCTCTTGGGAAGAACCTCTCTAGAAAGGTCTCACTAAAGCATTCCCAAGTGATAGGAGCTGCATCTGTACCATTGTTCTCTTTCCACTGAGTATACCAGATATGAGCTACATCCTTAAGCTGGTAAGATGCCAACTCAACCCGATCATTTCCAGTTACCTCCATCACTCTAAAGATCTTCTTAACCTGATCAATGAAGTTTTGGGGATCCTTACCAATCTGTGATCTAAGAACTCAGGCAGATTCATCCTAACAAAATCCCAAACTCTAGCTGCAGCTGACCCAACATTAGCATTTTCCAGAATTGGAACCTGTTTATTGTTCTTGTTGCTCACACTCTGAGCCAACAACTAGATAACATTCCTAAATTCAACATTCGAAACTTCTTGATCTGGGACTGGATGAGTTGTGTTTGCATTCCTTGCATATGCTCTACGAGGAGGCATGATCACTGAAAGCGCATAACGAAGGATTAGTACGAGGAATTAGATCATCCCTCATACACGATAAGAGTAATTTCTTTTGAAGATATTCCTAAAATACCTTGCAGCCTCCTTATCATTAGATGTGGTGTGCTTCACACCCATGAAAAGGACTCTACTTAGTGCGGCTTTTCTGACATCCAAGAACTCTTAAACCTAGTGCTCTGAAACAAAATTTTTGAAGCCCCAAAGCTACCCACTGGCTGCAGACACGGGACCTAGGATCACGAATGACCCCAAGCTAACCCTGCTGGTATATCATAAGCATACTTAAAGATAAACTGAAACTATGAAGTACTGTGCGGAAAGTAAATCATAAGAATAAATCTATAATAAAATGATGGGGAATACCGATATACTAAATCTGAATAAATGGAAACTGAGACTTTGAGTACAAATGAAAAATCAAACTCTAACACTATAGCTGAATCTAACTATGTCTGAAATAAGCCTCTAAACGAACTAGAAGTGCTGGGACATGCCCTAGTTAGATCTAGCAAAACTGATACGAAAGCTAAAAGTGAGAAAGATGATCATGTCACTAGTCCTCGAAGAATGAGGACTCACCACTGATGCTGCTGAACTGAAGATCGGGAACCGATCTATGCGTGATTTGACTACTAACGATTGAACCTACCTCACGAGAAGATGTATCGCAGAGTATGCATCAGTACTTGAAAGATACTGAGCATGAGGGATAAAGTAAAACGCAACAATAATCATAACTGAATCAAAGCATAAATAGGAGCAATGATAAGAGATAACACATGAGAATATACTGAGAATACTAAACATGAAATACTGAATACAATGACCACATTTACACATGCTGAAACTGAAATATGAACTATAACTGATAACATGGTCAATGCAATAGAATCCGACTATAAGAGAGCTACTAATAACCGACATAAAACCACATGAGCCACATGTGGAGTCTGATGTATAAGCCCCATTGAGAGGACCCAATATACCCTGCCAGAGGTATTGAGGTACGCTAAACCCTAGTCCACTCGATATTTAGCTACTCCCAATAAATTATGTAATTAACAATTTATCTTATGTGAAGTGTGGACAAAAATATGAGTTAAACTAATATCCATCGACAGTGTAGAATTTTTTACACAGTCAATTAACTAAATGGGCAAATCAAACTTTTGGTTCTGATTCTGGAATCATTTGCACAAGTATCAGCGAATCTTTTCTTGCAAATACAAGTACAGAAAAGCAGACAAAAATTTGAGAATCCATATATTCCAATCATCGGACTAAATCGTTAATCACGAACCTTAGAAAATAACTTCAAAATTAACTTTGATCAATTTCACGATGGATAGAGAATAGTTATCAGTACTCAACTTACTAAATGGAATCCACAACTTCCAAAAGTAAGTTCTTCCTGGGTAATCTCTTTCCCGATGTGCCTCGCTGTATTCAGATCGAATATCAGGGGAGACCTATCTCTATTAGCTCTTGAGTCTTTACTCCTGATATGTTGTTAACTTTGCAGGCTTATTCTTCAACGTTTGATGGCATGACACTAGTGAGAGTATATATTTGTTGGTCATTATTTTGATAAACGCCTATTTATGTCATTTTTCTTATTTATTTGAGTGATTTAGAAAATAGATTACCATTTACATTTTGTCCTTATGTGAACTTTGCCCAAAATATAACCCTTGAGAAATTATTCTCCCGGATAATATTAGATTGGCTATAATGTCTGCCCATATATTTCTCAACCTTAGATACACCATAATATGCTATTGTCTAATGTTTGTAATAACTTACATAATTTTAGATCGTAGTCAGACGTTTCTCATATGATTATTAGCTTGCTCGAGAGGGATCATTAGATTGTTTCCTGAAAGGTACCTAAAACATGTAAGAGATTTTTTTTAAAAAAAAAGTCATTTATTAAAGAGAAAAGGCTTAAATATGTCATCGAACTTCAGAAAAATTCACAAGTTGTCCCCCAAATATAGTGGGGTTGGG